>JARQOC010000277.1:0-102771 GCA_033576535.1 Allobates femoralis
TCAGAATCTCAAATAAATGATAACAAAATACACAATAAGGAGACAAATCATTTTATTAAAAATAAAAACACAGAGACACTTAGTGACTCCATCTTTAGTACTCCCTCATACCCCTCCATGATCCTCTGCAACATCTTCTTCATTGTAGGCTATGGTGAAGAATACAACATTCTATCACGATAGCCCCCAGTATTTGAATGAATGAGCTGTGAGCTCAGTCCCTAGGCGGTGACATGCTGAGGTCAACTGAGGTCACCGTTCAGGTAACAGTGGTAACCGCTATGATTAGCGGCCACCATTGTTACCTGAATGGTGACTTCAGGTGACCTCAGTGAGTCACCACACACCCGGAGCAGAGCTGGTGGCGACTGATATGCTGGGCAGCTGCTCTGGTCACCATAGTAATCAAGTCAGGTGACCAGATCAGATGACACTATCTGGTCGCATAACATGATTGCTATGTGATCAGTTCAGCTGACTGCACATGTCACTCACCGCCAGCGCAGATACGGCAGTGAGAGGGACGCAGGAAGATGATCTGTGTGTGTCTGTATGTGTTTGGCAGCTTTCAGACACCTTACCTTTGAAGGTGTTTTCTATGGCTTGAAAGTTGTCTGCCATTGATTTCAAACTTCTTTGGAAAATTAGGCAAATGTTAGTCGAATTATTCGATGAACACTACACGTTTGGTGAACCAAACTGAATTCTAACACTGTTGTGTTTGCTCATCTCTAGATAAACGTTTTAAGATGTAAATCTTCTGTGTGTGTTTGTTATGACCAAAACTAAGGACCTTGTCTAAAACATGTCTGGCATAGGGGACTGGGTGCCCTGGGTGTTCTATAAGTTAACAATATCAATAAACTCACACAGTGATCAAATTATTTATGGGTATTGACAAATGGAACTGTGGCACCCCTGCGGGGGATTGCCACAGGATCCACCGGTGCAAGGAGGGAATTACACCTTGGTTCTCACAGCACACAACACCTTCCACCCCAGACCTGAATGGGGAGCTCTACTGGCTGCCATAAGTCAGTCCCCCTTTAAATCATCCAGGCCTGAGGGGAGCAGTTAGTTAGTCTCAGTAGTTAGTCTGAGTAGTGAGTCTGAGGAGAGAGCTGGAGGAGTGAGGAGCTGGTCGCTGGGAAGAGATCCAAGCCCAGGACCAGGGACAACTGACCGCTGTGTTGCACCCTAGGGAAAGGGTCGGAGGAAAGCGGAAGAAAGCGGAAGAAACAGGGAATCAAGAAAAGGGAACCGGTTGCTATAGCCCTTTAGTACACCTGGACACAGAAGTCCGACACTGATACCATTTATTGCTACAGCAAAAGCCCGGAGGTCTCAGGAGAAGTTCACCCCTGAAGAGAACAAGTAAGAGACGCTAAACTGACCAAGTATAGGACCAGGGGCCATAGTAAAAACAGGGACCCCGCAGAAGGACCTCATTGTCAGTTTAGGAAAAAGCCCAGAGAGGGAGAAGACGCGGTGGGTTCAGGCTCAGGCAGGACTCACCCCAAACCACAGAGCACAGACACAGAGGAGGCCTCTTAACTTTCAAAGGTGGAAGTCCCAAGTTGCATCGGGGACCTGGTTATTATTCTGGACTGTACCTGTTTCCTTGTCACCAGTAAAAGGTACCGAAACAACAATCCCTGTGTGTCTGTGTGCCTGTCTAATCACCGCAACTCAGTGCCTTGTCTGCAAAGAAGCAGCTACTACTCCCCTCATCCATCCCCGCTGCCCTGAGGTAAAGCTCCACCTGTGGGGAGCTGTACCACACTCTGCTGCACCCACCATCACCTCAGCGGCCGGCTGCAGCGCTGGTATACCCGTTACCAGGTACCATAGGTGGTGTCACGTTAACAATCCCCTTATCCCCCACCGTTTCTCCCGCCATTGAGGGTCCAGGGCACGGGACCGGGGATCGACCAGCCGTGATCCCCATCGAAGCCGCCATCAGCCCTGGTACCCAAGTACCCCATACCCTGTTGACCACCTCATAGCAAAAACAATGTGTGATTATTTTCTATATTACATCCATAAACAATGTAATAAAAATGTAGGGCATGGAGTGGTTTGGATGGAGTTTTGGAGGTGTGATAGATGCTGGCTTACAAGCCAGTGCAGTGCATGATGGAACCTGTAGTAACAGAAGACAGGAAGATAGGGGAGAAAGTTAGAGATTAACCCAATCAGAGCTGGAGCCAGCAATGAGGATGTGCTGCTAGAGCATGATAAAAGGTAATATGTGTAATACAATATAATGCAAATGCACATATTAGCAAGATTTATGGAAAAAAATCAGTTATGGTACTGGATAATCTCCAACTGTCCAAGCAAAGTGAGTGTGATTTCATGAAAACTGCGATACTGTGTGTCTAAAGATGCCGCTAATCTGCGCTGTTTGGGGCTTTTTTTCTCTAGAGACTTCTATGTGTAGCATAAAAAATGCATATACAAAACTACAGTTCTGTTATAAAGCACATATAAACACGGCTTCACATCTGCACCAAAACGCATCAAATGAATTAGAAAAGGCATAAAAAATGAAGCAAAATGCAATTATCAGAGATGATTAATATTAATATTGTGTAGGTTGGTTTAGACACCTGCAAAAAACAAAAAACACAGTATTTATGCAACTAGTTGAACACAGCCTTACGGATACAAAAAAGCCAGATATTATATAGTGAAGCTACACCAAGATGAGAAACTTCTAGCTGCTATGACTAGTCCTGAGCATCTGCAATAGGTGTAGCCAAAATGTACCATGGACCGAAACGCACAAATTATCCCTCTTTCTGTTCTTCAAAAGTTAGGAGGTATGTTATGATAAGTGCAATCTGGCCATGGGCCTCCCTGGAGGCTCAGGCCCAGATTGTCCTCGTTATGAACCACCTATGAATGGGCTTCGCACTGCTTACTTGCATGGTGAGTCTTTTAACTTTGATGAAATACTTAGGTATCAGGAGATGGGGGCATTGTACCTAAGTTAGGACTACACCTGGGGTCTACTCTTCTCAAGGAGAAAGTCTGTGCATCTACACAAAAAGGGTAGTGATATAAACTGGGTACCTTCCTTAATACCTCTACAGCCATGTTCAGCTTTTATGAATATGCAAATAGAGTCTGTGGAGCCTCGGTTAGGAGTCTCAAACACAGGACTAGCCAGATATCCCTCCAGCTTTTATGGCGCGTTACCACATTACCATTGGGTGAAATCTGTCCCTTTTTTGAGCACTGTTTATGATTTGGTTATATATTCTGGTTTTTCTGGTCTAGGGTCATTTCTACTATGACTTACTGACATTTGTATTTTGTGTTAGTTTTTGTAGTGCAGCATCACTAGTTGTTTTGTACTATGCTCTACTGACTTATAATATTTGGGTACCAATAACTGGATGACTGCCTGTATTGGTGTTTACAGTGTGGAATAAATATATAGAGTGGATATAAAAGGCCCATCCTTGGTGCATCGGGGAGGAAGGTAAAGTGCCTGGTAGACACAGGATCGGAGTACACCTGCATCTCGAGGTATTTGAGCATTATTTTAGTCAGTTGGTGGTTCCCGAAGACAGCTCAGTAATACACCTTACCGCTACAAACAACGACCATTTATTACAGTGCGCATGATGGGAGAGTAAAAAAAAACTCGTTAAAAAATTAGATGTACTCACTTTTTGTTAGTTGAACTTGCTAATATTTTTGGGATCTGTCTGCAATCCAATATAGGTGAGAATATTGAGGATGGACACAAGTATTTCGCTGGCATTTCTTACCGCAGGGCAGGATTAGTTCTTAGAAAAATAGGACCACAGCATGGAGAACTCTTCTCATCTCTGTATCTGGGAGGAAATATGTAGGTCATCCCAAAATGAACAAATGTCCAAACATTGATAATTACAGCTAAGTACATAGACAGTAAGGGAATGTGCTTGAGAACTGGCAGCTGGTTTGCACATCAGTAAAGCATTTTACAAATGCAGCCATGTTATTCTAGTGACAATGACTTTTGCCAACAATTTTTATTGGAGCATTTTTTTTGTCTATGGCTATTTTTTGTGTTTCTGTGTGGGCGCTGCTGAGGAGGAGCTGTGGTGGTAATTTATTTTTCTTATCAATGGGGGTACTAGGTACCCACAGCAATCAGATGATTATGCTCAAATGTACTTAATCAGGTTTCAGGACTTTTTTCAAAACTATTTGATGCTCATTTTAGCTATAGTTGTTTTTCTATTTACTGTCTATGGCTGACATTCACATAACTTTTAAGTATTTTCTACCTATTCAAAGATCAACAATAATGTTTACATGACATTTGCTTTCTGCTATGTCTTAGGGTACCTTTATACGCCGCAACCCCGGTGAGAAATCTGACAGGTAATCAGTAGCCCTGTCACCATCATCGTGAAATTGCCTCGAAATTGCGGCGTGTAATTGGGGAATCTGGCGGCGACCAACAAGGTTGCGCCTGGTTCCGATTTCACAGCACTGCTCCAAAACCAGAGGCAACCATGAAGGGGAAATTCCCTGCTTTTGGCGTGTGAAGGGGCAATAGGGATGGAATCAGCGTCGCCTACTGATTTCCCAGAGGCGTGCCACAGCGTGCTGGACACCGCGCCCCATCAGCGATGATTCGTGGTGGCTACTTTGCTTCCATTGGCTGTCCCTTCACAGGGCGCCATATTTGAACAGCTGTCCTGAGCAGGCTGGCCAATCATAACGCTATTGCGCTGTCTAATCAGCGTGTTTGGGAGGCGGAATACACCAGTCTGTCATGCCTATGTTCTTGCGGCGCTAACCATGTACGCCCACATTCCTTTGGGGATTGCGGCGTGTGAAGCGGCGAGGGAACTCCCCCGGATTGGTTCCGCTGTTGGTGTGGAAACTTCCGGAGCAACACATCGCTTTAGGTTGAGGGCGAAATTGCGGCGTGTAAAAGTGCCTTCAGCGTTCGGAGGCATCCATGAAAAATGTGCACGCGCATGTTAGGTTGCCTCCGATCACCGCCAAAAGTTGTGGCATGTAAAGGTATCCTTAAAGGGAACCTTTTAACAGGTTTTCTGCATATAATCTGTGGCCACCACCAGTAAGTCCTTATATACAGTATTTTTAAATGTATATATTATACTCAACCTAGGGGTGGTCCGGTCTGATGGGTGTTGCTGGTCTTGATCTGAGGCCTCCTCTTTTCTTGTGATTACCGTTCTACTTCTCTACATAATGTGGATGATGCATTCTACGTCACCCACACACAGTTTCATCCATTTCACTCCTCCACCCACATACTTCTCTGTACCATACTGAGGTCAGAGCAAAGTATTGTAATCTGCAGGGGCAGTGAAAAGTCAAAGAACGCCCGTGCATGTGCACTATGCTTCTGATTGATTGTAAGCACGGATATGTTTCATTCCCATTCAGATTTAGAAATACACAAATGATCTTGACTTAGAATCATTCTTTTTTTAAGATTACTTTTTTATATCAAGTCCTGTCTTGCAGTGATGGGCAAACCTGCTAATGCTCGGAATTTTTTTAAAGTCGGAGTTTGGGGCCGAATGTTACTAGCTCTTGAGACCAAACCCTGAGCTCATACTTTACAGTTATGGGATAGTGTGGGGGGACTGTAAAAGAAAGCACATAATTAATAAAGATCATCATTATACTTACTGGGACCTGCCATGCCACATCCTGTCATGCCGCCGCATCTACTTCCGGGACTGCTAATTAACTTCCAGGGATATTCACTGCATTTGCTCCAACAGCCAATCACAGATGCTGTTACACAGAATGAGCGTCTGTGATTGGTTGTTCGATTAATCTGTTGTGAATATCCCGGAAGATAATGAGCAGCTCGGAAGTAGATGCGGCCGGATGGTAGGACGTGGGACGGCGGGACCAGGCAAGTGTATTGATAATTCTTATTAATTACTAGATGTGGGCCCGATGCTATCGCATCGGGAGGGTGGTGTCTGTGTGCTGTCTCTCATCTCTGTGCCTGTCTACCCCTGTGCACTGTCTTCTCTCTGTGCCGTCTCATACTTGTGCCTTTTTCTCCGGTCTGTACCATCCCCCCCCGTGTGCGCCGTCTCCCCCGTGTGCCGTGTCCATCTCCCCCATGTGCGCGGACTTTGTGTGTCGTGTGCGCTGTCTCCCCCGTGGGTGCCTTCTCTGTCTCTCGTGGAGGGTTATTTGAGGGCTGTGTTGGGGGCCATTATACAGTGTAATGAGGTTTTGGGGCCATTATACTGTATGTAGGTCCATTATACTACATGGAGGGCTGGTCGGGGGTCATAGTTGGGGATCATACTGTGCTGGGGTAGTTGAAGGGGGTACAGTAGGATCATCATACTGTGCATGTAGAGGGTGCTATGGAGTAATTCACTGTGGGGGATTATACAGTGTATGTGAGACACTTTTGTTGGCATCATACTTTATGGGGGCAATGAAAGATTAATTTATGGGCTTCAATAGGAAGAAAATTACTTTGTAAGGGCTGAAAAGTTGTGAGATATGTATGTACAGTTGTGACCAAAAGTATTGACACCCCTGCAATTCTGTCAGATAATACTCAGTTTCTTCCTGAAAATGATTGCAATCACAAATTCTTTGGTATTATTATCTTCATTTAATTTGACTTAAATGAAAAAACACAAAAGAGAATGAAGCAAAAAGCAAAACATTGATCATTTCACACAAAACTCCAATAATGGACCAGACAAAAGTATTGGCACCCTCAGTCTAATACTTGGTTGCACAACCTTTAGCCAAAATAACTGCGATCAACCGCTTCCGGTAACCATCAATGAGTTTCTTACAATGCTCTGCTGGAATTGTAGACCATTCTTCTTTGGCAAACTGCTCCAGGTCCCTGATATTTGAAGGGTGCCTTCTCCAAACTGCCATTTTTAGATCTCTCCACAGGTGTTCTATGGGATTCAGGTCTGGACTCATTGCTGGCCACCTTACAAGTCTCCAGTGCTTTCTCTCAAACCATTTTCTAGTGCTTTTTGAAGTGTGTTTTGGGTCATTGTCCTGCTGGAAGACCCATGACCTCTGAGGGAGACCCGGCTTTCTCACACTGGGCGCTACATTATGCTGCAAAATTTGTTGTTAGTCTTCAGACTTCATAATGCCATACACACGGTCAAGCAGTCCAGTGACAGAGGCAGCAAAGCAACCCCAAAACATCAGGGAACCTCTGCCATGTTTGACTGTAGGGACCGTGTTCTTTTCTTTGAATGCCTCTTTTTTTCTCCTGTAAACTCTATATTGATGCCTTTGCCCAAAAAGCTCTACTTTTGTCTCATCTGACCAGAGAACATTCTTCCAAAACGTTTTAGGCTTTCTCAGGTAAGTTTTGGCAAATTCCAGCCTGACTTTTTTATGTCTCGGGGTAAGAAGTGGGGTCTTCCTGGGTATCCTACCATACAGTCCCTTTTCATTCAGACGCCAATGGATAGTACGGGTTGACACTGTTGTACCTTCGGACTGCAGGGCAGCTTGAACTTGTTTGGATGTTAGTCGAGGTTCTTTATTCACCATCCGCACAATCTTGCTTTGAAATCTCTCGTCAATTTTTCTTTTCCGTTCACATGTAGGGAGGTTAGCCACAGTGCCGTGGGCTTTAAACTTCTTGATGACACTGCACACGGTAGACACAGGAACATTCAGGTCTTTGAAGATGGACTTGTAACCTTGAGATTGCTCATGCTTCCTCACAATTTGGTTTCTCAAGTCCTCAGACAGTTCTTTGGTCTTCTTTCTTTTATCAATGCTCAATGTGGTACACACAAGGACACAGGACAGAGGTTGAGTCAACTTTAATCCATGTCAACTGGCTGTAAGTGTGATTTAGTTAATGCCAACACTTGTTAGGTGCCACAGGTAAATTACAGGTGCTGTTAATTACACAAATTAGAGAAGCATCACATGATTTTTCTAACAGTGGCAATACTTTTGTCCACCCCTTTTTTATGTTTGGTGTGGAATTAGATACAATTTGGCTGTAGGACAATTCTTTTTGTTTGTTTTTTTCATTGAAGGCAAATTAAATGAAGATAATTATACCAAAGAATTTGTGATTGCAATCATTTTCAGGAAGAAACTGAGTATTATCTGACAGAATTGCAGGGGTGTCAATACTTTTGGCCACAACTGTACTGCATGACATTGAACTATGGTTATGACTGCATCTTTTTAACACAGAAGATAGTTTGGACATCCCTTTCTTCTCAGTTTTGTGAAGTATATTTGAGCAACATGTTAAAATCCTGATAGCAATATATGATAGAGCCAGGGCTGCCACTAGGAATTTCGGGGCCCCTTACTGAATAAATTTTTGGGGCCCCACTGAGACTCCGCCCAGCCTCCACTCATGCTCCGCCTCCACACATGCTCCGCCTCCACCCAAACATACATATTTATAGTGAAAAATTTGAACAGCACCAAAAATTACCTCAATTTATGTGCAAAGCTTTTCCAACCAGCAATTCAGATGGTTCCTTACAACAGGGTAAAAAATGGAAAAACAAAAAAATTAGAAAAAAATGGATTTTAATGCACAAGGCGCATGACCATGCCATTGGGCAATACAGTCCACTTTCTCTATATTTTTGTGCTGTTTTTCCTGTTTTTACACTATCTCTCTCTATTATATATTACACACACACCCTTGAGACTGCTGTGGGCTGAATACACAATAGCTGAGCCTGTATATACAATAGAGAATACACAATAGAGACAGCTGCTAGCTGTATACACAATAGAGATGACTGCAGGCCATATACACCATAGAGACAGCTGCTGCCTATACACACAATAGAGAATACACAATAGAGACTGCTGCTCGCCGTTCATAATAGAGAATACACAATAAAGACTATTGCTGTCTGTATAGACAATGGAGACGGCTGTGGGCCCAGCAGTATAGACAATGGAGATGGCTGCTGGCTATACACACAGTAGAGAATACACAATAAGATGGCTGCTGGCTACCCACCATAGAGAATACACAATAGAGACTGCAGCTGGCTGTATACACAATGGAGATGGCTGCGAGATAAATGCACAATGGAGACGGCTGCGGAACAAATAGACAATGTGGACAGCTGTGGGACAAATGCACAATGTAGACAGCTGTGGGACAAATGCACAATAGAGACAGCTGTGGGACCAATGCACAATGGAGACTGCTGCAAGACATATGCACATTAGAGACTGCTGCGGAACGCATGCACATTAGAGACTGCTGCTCCATCTCCCACACTCAGCTCTGCTCCATCTCCCACACTCTGCTCTGCTGCTCTATCTCTACACTCAGCTCTGCTCCATCTCCCACTCTCAGCTTTGCTCTATCTCCCACACTCAGCTCTGCTCCATCTTTTACACTCAGCTCTTCTCCATCTCCCACACTCGGTTCTTCTCCATCTCCCACACTCAGCTCTGCTCCTTCTCTTACACTCGGCTCTCCTCAATTTCCCACACTCGGCTCTTCTCCATCTCCCACACTCGCTCTTCTCCATCTCCCACACTTGGCTCTTCTCCATCTTTTACACTCAGCTCTTCTCCATCTCCCACACTCAGTTCTGCTCCATCTTTTACACTCAGCTCTTCTCCATCTCCCACACTCAGCTTTGCTCCATCTCTTACACTCAGCTCTTCTCCATCTCCCACACTCGGCTCTTCTCCATCTCCTACACTCGGCTTTCCTCAATCTCCCACACTTGGCTCTTCTCCATCTCCCACACTCGGCTGTTCTCCATCTTTTACACTCAGCTCTGCTCCATCTTTTACACTCAGCTCTTCTCCATCTCCCACACTCATCTCTGCTCCATCTTTTACACTCAGCTCTTCTCCATCTCCCACACTCAGCTCTGCTCCTTCTCTTACACTCGGCTCTCCTCAATCTCCCACACTCGGCTCTTCTCCATCTCCCACACTCAGCTCTGCTCCTTCTCTTACACTCAGCTCTGCTCCATCTCCCACACTCAGCTCTGCTCCTTCTCTTACACTCAGCTCTGCTCCATCTCACACACTCAGCTCTGCTCCATCTCACACACTCAGCTCTGCTCCATCTCACACACTCGGCTCTGCTCCATCTCACACACTCGGCTCTGCTCCATCTCTTACACTTGGCTCTGCTCCATCTCTTACACTCGACTCTGCTCCATCTCCCACACTCAGCTCTGCTTCATCTCACACACTCAGCTCTGCTCCATCTCACACACTCGGCTCTGCTCCATCTCTTACACTTGGCTCTGCTCCATCTCTACACTCAGCTCTGCTCCATCTCTTACACTTGGCTCTGCTCCATCTCCTACACTCGGCTCAGCTCCATCTCCTACACTCAGCTCTGCTCCATCTCCCACACTTGGCTCTGCTCCATCTCTTACACTTGGCTCTGCTCTATCTCTACACTCAGCTCTGCTCCATCTCCTACACTCAGCTCTGCTTCATCTCCTACACTCATCTCTGCTCCATCTCCTACACTCAGCTCTGCTCCATCTCCTACACTCAGCTCTGCTCCATCTCCTACACTCGGCTCTGCTTCATCTCCTACACTCGGCTCTGCTCTATCTCTACATTCAGCTCTGCTGCATCTGTGTAAACTTTGTGCAGCACCAGCAGGACGCCAGGGTGAGATGATGGGCAGTGAACCTACCTGAGGAAATGGAGGAGTCTGGAGCCCGACAGGCTGGAGTTGCTGGATGCTATGCTGGACAGTTTTGGTAGAGTCTCCTCAGCCCATGTCTCCGAGGCTGCAGCCTCCCACCACTTCCTGCTCAGTCAGATGACGTCCTGCTCATCCACATCCAGGTGTCGGTGTGAGGCTGAGCTGTCACCGAGAACCCACAGCCTCTGCAGGGATGAGCAAAGCCAGCAGCCCGGGTACTGGAGCCTCCACCTGGCGGGTGCTGCACCGGCATGAGATGTCAGCGTGCTGGGGATGGACCTGCCCTCTGTGCTGCCAGGCAAGAGGCAGACCTCGGCTGCCGATGCTGGTGCCCGCATTACTTCCTGTTTGCGGGCCGCATTGGCAGCTGCCCTGCCTCTGTGATGGATAGAAGGTGAGAGATCAGGGGGCGGGGCCCGGGCCCTGCGATGATTCTTCCCAGGAGAGGGGGGCCTTCAACAAGACATGAGGGGGCGGGACTCTCTCCAAACGGCCACGCCCCCCGCCGGCACGGCCGGGCCCACCCTGCCCCTGTTCTAATGGCCACGCCCCCGCCACTGATGAGCAGGCCCCTTACAGCAGTAAGACCTGTAAGGCCCTAACGGCGGCCCTGGATAGAGCACCACCTATATTCTGGTAACATATACTTTATTATATAATACTGCTGTTATCAGGGTGTTTTCTTCCTAAATAGAGAGGAATATATCGGATATCATTATTTCTTACACTGTGGATTTAATACAAATGGTGTGCGAAGGTTACAAATATCTAGCTATCTTTATATTAATCCCTCTTGTTGATTATGTTACCCCCAGTAATTTGTTCATATATATAGATATATATGGATCTATAAGAAAACCTATACATATAAAATCTTGAATGAATTTTTGCATAGCATTATGATGTTCTTACCAAAAAAATATGTATTCATGGAAATGTTTTGTTGACATAATATACAGTGCCTACAAGTAGTATTCAACCCCCTGCAGATTTAGGTGGTTTGATAAGATGCAAATAAGTTAGAGCCTTCAAACTGCAAACGAGAGAAGGATTTATTAACAGAAGCATAAATCTTACAAACCAAAAAGTTATGTTGCTCAGTTGAATTTTAATAAATTTTAAACATAAAAGTGTGGGTCAATTATTATTCAACCCCTCAAACCACCAGCATTCTGTTTGGTCCCCCTAAAGTATTAAGAAGTAGTTCAGGCACAAAGAACAATGAGCTTCACATGTGTGGATTAATTATCTCTTTTGCCAGCCTTTTCTGACTATTTAAGACCCTCCCCAAACTTGTGAACAGCACTCATACATGGTCAACATGGGAAAGACAAAGGAGCATTCCAAGGCCATCAGAGACAAGATCGTGGAGGGTCACAAGGCTGGCAAGGGGTACAAAACCCTTTCCAAGGAGTTGGGCCTACCTGTCTCCACTGTTGGGAGCATCATCCGGAAGTGGAAGGCTTATGAAACTACTGTTAGCCTTCCACAGCCTGGACAGCCTTTGAAAGTTTCCTCCCGTGCCAAGGCCAGGCTTGTCCTAAGAGTCAAGGCTAACCCAAGGACAACAAGGAAGGAGCTCCGGGAAGATCTCATGGCAGTGGGGACATTGGTTTCAGTCAATACCATAAGTAACGTACTCCACTGCAATGGTCTCCGTTCCAGACGAGCCCGTAAGGTTCCTTTACTTTCAAAGCGTCATGTCAAGGCTCGTCTACAGTTTGCTCATGATCACTTGGAGGACTCTGAGACAGACTGGTTCAAGGTTCTATGGTCTGATGAGACCAAGATCGAGATCTTTGGTGCCAACCACACACGTGATGTTTGGAGACTGGATGGCACTGCATACGACCCCAAGAATACCATCCCTACAGTCAAGCATGGTGGTGGCAGCATCATGCTGTGGGGCTGTTTCTCAGCCAAGGGGCCTGGCCATCTGGTCCGCATCCATGGGAAGATGGATAGCACGGCCTACATTGAGATTTTGGCCAAGAACCTCTGCTCCTCCATCAAGGATCTTAAGATGGGTCGTAATTTCATCTTCCAACAAGACAACGACCCAAAGCACACAGCCAAGAAAACCAAGGCCTGGTTCAAGAGGGAAAAAATCAAGGTGATGGAGTGGCCTAGTCAGTCTCCTGACCTTAAACCAATTGAAAACTTGTGGAAGGAGCTCAAGATTAAAGTCCACATGAGACACCCAAAGAACCTAGATAACTTGGAGAAGATCTGCATGGAGGAGTGGGCCAAGATAACTCCAGAGACCTGTGCCGGCCTGATCAGGTCTTATAAAAGACGATTATTAGCTGTAATTGCAAACAAGGGTTATTCCACAAAATATTAAACCTAGGGGTTGAATAATAATTGACCCACACTTTTATGTTTAAAATTTATTAAAATTCAACTGAGCAACATAACTTTTTGGTTTGTAAGATTTATGCTTCTGTTAATAAATCCTACTCTCGTTTGCAGTTTGAAGGCTCTAACTTATTGGCATCTTATCAAACCACTTAAATCTGCAGGCGGTTGAATACTACTTGTAGGCACTGTACCTGTATGTGATGTGTGAACATAGCATGAAAGGTACCTTTACACGCCGCTACAGGATGGTGGAAACAACCGGGTGCTTCACGTGCACGAGCACGCACAAACGGTTGAAAACGGTACCCGCACCACCTTTACACGCCGCAATAAGGTGTGCTACAGTAGGTTACATCTACCTCTGGATACACCGCCGGGTGCCACAAGTTACCTTCTTTAGCTCACTTTACCTGTATCTGATCGTGCATACGGCGCGTATCGTAGTGCTGAAGTGACAGCTCATCCAAGATGGCGGCCTGTGAAGGAAGAGCCAATCAGAACGCAGCATCTTCCACCAATGATCGCTGATGGGGCGCGGTAACCCGGAGCCTGTGTCACGCCCCAGGTAGATAGCATGGTGTCGAAACAACCCTCCTGTTCCTTATTTACACGCCGATACAGGCCGTAACCATCGCCTTGAAATCAACCTGTTTTTCAGCTCTGATCTGAAACAGGTGCCTCAAGTGACGGGTGGCAACAACCGTCTTTACACGCCGCGACCGCGGGTTGATTTGGCGGTACAAGATACATTTGTCTCATATACCCAGTTGTTTCCACCATCCTGTAGCTGCGTGTAAAGGTACCTGAAGAGTTTTTTAAAAATGCTCCACTTATTGTACCTTTTATGACATCTTTATAAATCGTGCCGCACGTCCTTAAAATAAAGTTTTTGACTTTTTTGATAATCCAGGCCTGTATGATCATCTTTTTCTCGTTACATTAATTATATTAATTTACGATTGGCCTTATATTGCATCCAACATTTCCACACTATGTAGCACCTCCATCAGTAATGGAGTTACGGTGTGGATTTTTTCTGTGCTTCCTAACAATTTTTCTGTTCTTAATAGTGTTGTACCTATATCTACAGCACCGACAAAAGGTTTTCCTTCATAATTTATCTTCTAATTTTATTACTCTTAAATATACTTATGCTATGAGCACTTTTTTGAGTCCCACATAGCGACCTGTAGTTATTGATCCATGTTGCTGTGGCCAAACACCCCTGGCATTATCACCCAAGACATTTTAAGGCAGGTATTGGCAGCCATGTGCTATGTGAATATTGAGATTGCATTGCTCTTTGCAAATGTGCTTTTCAAGAGTTGCTTTATCTTCCAGTTAGCCCAAGCTGCAACCAGGTTCCTTTGTTTTGTCATCCATTGCTGTTGATCACAGGCCATTTAGTTTACCTGCATTGATTTTCCTCAGGGATTATTGTTGATTTAACTTTATTGATCTGTTTTTTCCTCCTTATTGTTATGGCTGAGCCCTTTCACTCACACAGAAATGAACAAAGCAGAGGAGATGTTAACCACAGGTCCCTATACAGACTAGGAGTACCCTAAACTTGACCTTCTTTTGTCCCTCCCTGACCACAGAGATTGGTACCCTAAAGTAATGTAATGACACCCCACTCAATGCCAGCTGATCCCGAGTGTCCTTAACTCCTCCCTAAACTTTAATGCAAGTATAACACAAAACTCCAAGAACCATAAAAGAGGTACACACAGGCAAAGGGTAAGACACAAGGCTAAAGACATGTTCACACAGTCGAACAGGGAAAACAGAAGAAAAGAAAGAAACCCTAAAAGACTCACAGATAAAGTGGAACAACTCTAAATCCCAAAACACTGTCAATGCAATCTTATGGCAGACAGAACCCGAGCGCATTGCAAAAGCCGGCTTCTCACTGCTGGAGTTTCCAACCTTGCGCTTTTTCCAAGTGCATCACATGACGCGGGAGCGCACATCTTGAAAAAGCGCAAACTTTGAAACTCCGGCAGTGAGAAGCCGGCTTTTGCAATGCGCTCGGGTTCTGTCAGCCATAAGATTGCATTGACAGCGTTAATGTAGTCTTACCTTTCCAGTAACACTACGCTAATGCTGAAAAATTCTACGTTTTTGGCGGAACCCCATGAATGCAACTTGTAATGCTGGTGTGACCCTAGCCTAACTGGGTCTCAAACATGTCCATGGAGAGTATATATATATAGCCCATCTCAAGGTGTTGTGATCCTACAGGGAGAGAAACTGACCACACAGCCAGAGGTCACTGGATCGAGCCCTGGACACTTATGCAACTATGACTTTAGCCAAATTAAGTCATGAGTAGTAATAGAAATTACCTCATGACCACACTAGTCAAAACTGACTTTCCAATTGTACCATACCCTCAACTGACAGAGGTCAACAATTATCGCTAACACAGAAAACTTGTTTTTCATATGGTGAATGCTGAATCATGTTAAATAATTTTACATTTTCACTTTATTTTATTATACACCACTTACTCAGTGTTTAACCTACTAGTTTGCATTGTTTTAAATGCTTCAGCGTTTCAGAGTAAATAATATTAGGCTGCGATAATGACACTAGTCTCTAAATCATGTTGGCCATCTTTCACGCATCTTAAGACAGCTGTCAGGTTCCCTTTAATTTTTCTTAACTAGGCCAGTACTATGTCGTTCTCTTTATTTTATTTTGTCTATACATTTATATCTGTTCTACAAGATATATTGGCTTTAAATGTCACATTAAACAACAGCATTATTTCTGCTAGTTTCCTCAGCTGCACAATCATGGGGCCTTGACTGATATATTTTGCATGTGTACCTGAGTTTGCACTCAGAGAAGAATAGTTAGGAATCTTTGGAGCATGGTACTATGTTGTTTGCTAAACCTCCTGGTCAAGTGGTGTCACTGACCAGGAATGATGTATTCATCCAATAGAGCTTGGTTCATGAAGGTTATATGCAAAATCTATTCTGCATGTGATTTTTGTTATGCGTTCTTGTATATTGCCAAATACTCTAGTCACACAAACCACTGTCACGTTCTGGGACTTCATATTTCATTGATAAATGCTTTCTTAACTATACCTTATTATTGGCACGTTCAGTGCAGTCATTATCACTTTTTTTTTCAAAATTGTCCAAGGTTTAAATTCACAGTGGAAATTTTAGCTTGATACTGTTAAATATTTTTCATTAAAGGGATTTTCCTATGAACAAAGTTTATTTTAATTAATAAAACTGGTGACAGATTTCCTTGAATGCCAAGTGGCCCTTTGAAGATAGCTTGACATGAGGTATCATAGGTTATCTCAAGGTCACAGCACCAGATTGTGACATGCTCACAAGCACCAGTCCTACTAAAATTCTAGGTCAAGTTTATGTCAATGTAGCCAGAAAAAAGCCATTTTCATGTACCATAATAATTAGCTCTCCAGACAATGTAAGTGTGATTTGCTAATTGAAGGTATTTTGACATTTAAGTACAATTTAATTTATTTATTCATTTATTACCTGATTATACCGCATTATTGAAGTCAATAATCCAGCAACATTGAACTCAATGCCACTCAGGTGAGTTCACTTGAGGTCATAGCTGGGGTACTGTGAGAACCACACCAGCTGTAACTCAACTCTCTGAGATGAACTCTCTGTTACTGTTCTCACTGCTGTGGCTTTCAGTGCTGTCAGTGTGAGAGCGTTGCTCGCAGTGAGCGGTCACTTTAATGTCACCGCTCACAACAAAGTTGCAGAGTCAGGGAGCATTGTTGAGGGACCCCGTGTTGTGGATTTACCATCGGAGCTGGGTATGTTTGGGGTTAATAAATGGGTAAAGGAGGATGTCTGTGTGTTTTATTTACATAAAGTGTTTTTCTCTGTGTCTGTGTTTTTTAACTATTTCCTTACAGGATTGGCAATGTGGTAGTCTCATAAAACATTAGTAATCCAGGGCTTGATTACAGCTGGCAATTTTCAACTGTCATTAACCTCTTTTATTTTTCCAATTGTTACTGTACTACGGCAATCAGGATGTGCTGGGTAAGCACCAGGATTTGACAAGTCTATTGGATGCACCAAATTCTGAGGTGGCTGTGGGCTGCTATTCTTAACCTGGATGGGCCCAATAACTATGGGTCTTCCCAGTGTGCTTCATTTTGGCTTAGTATCAAAATTGGGGGTATCCAGAACATTTTTCATTTATTTAAAAAAAATTAAAAAACCCTCATCCCTCTATTTTCATAATGAACTCAAGCGTGCAATTCATGCAAGCAAGCCCAGGAATTTACAGGAACTGGAGGCTTTTTGCCAAGAAGAATGGGCAGCTTTACCATCTGAGAAATAAAGAGCCTTGTCCACAACTACCACAAAGATTTCAAACTGTCATTTATGTTAGAGGGGGCAATACACAGTATTAAGAACTGGGGTATGTGAACTTTTGATCATGATTTAGTTAAAGCTGGGTGAAAAAAGCGCACATAGGGTATACCTGTGTGTGAATAAAATAAAGGCGTGTGAACACTGCTCACCTTATAATGGTTGTGTGAGTCACAACCAAACCAAGTCACTCAAAGGGTTTACAGACTGCGCTCCCACTTAGATGAAAAAAATCACAGGTCGTGGATATTTGTTTAATGTGATTTGTATTTTCTACACATTTCGTTAATTAACCCTTCATCTGTACATCTGTTAACCTTGTGATTTTTTTTCCTGATGAAGGGTTAATTCCCGAAACGCGTAGAAAATACAAATCACATTAAACAAATCCTAGATTTTTTCATCTAAGCGGGAGCTCTGTCTGTAAACCATTTACTTTCATACAACCCTATAAACTTTTGATGAGGGTCATTTGAATGTTTTTGGTTGTCTTTATGATTTAAAAAGAGAAAACACACTAGTTTGACAATAAATGGCTTCAACTCAACCACTAACCATGAGTGAAAAAATAGGTTTTTGTTTTATCATTCATATTTCCTGAAAAAAAGGCCAAGAAAGCAAAAAATGTTTGGGCACAACTGTATCTGAAGTTTGCACCAGGTGATGTGATGCCAACAACAATGATTTTTGTTTTGCCATAAACAATCAAATCATCAGATGATGAAGTAGCATTTTGCTCATTTTTTGGAGGATTGCTGACACATTGTTTACACATATAAATTATAACCTATGCATCTTGGATTTATAAATGGATGCTACATACAAACAGTATAAACATAAACACTGTATGTTAAAAACACATATAACACACACACATACACAGACATATGTTACAAATACATAACACACATGCATGTGTACACCGAACATATACACACTGTAATGCTGACAGGGTGTAAGCGAGAGGAAGCGGACCCTCTGGACCATCGAAGAACTGCTCCTGCAACGTCTGCTTCTGCCACCAGGTGCCACTGTGTTCCCTCCAAAGGCAGGATTGGGGATGTAGTAGTCTGCCTGTGTTGATGTGTGGCATGGCTGCCCAGCAGTGGTCATTAACTCTGCCTTCAGCCAATTAGCAAGTACTGTAGCCTATTTAATTCCTCTGTGTGTTGATGCTAGCTACCAGGTATATTCCCTGGTTCACTTGTATTATTGATTTTCCAGATTGACCACTGCCTGTTATTGTACTAGTCTCCAGCCTAACGATTTTGTACTTTTCTGACCTCTCGGCTTTGAACTTGCTTGGCTAGTTTTCTGTTCCAGGACTGCAACCAATTTTGTATGCTGCAACCCCCTGGACCTTCCAATAAAGCCAGATCCCTTTATAGGGATTAAAGGTTGTCTGGGTGTCCCGGGTTCTGCATGCTGGTGTGGTTTGCATTTAGCATTTCTTGGATTTACCTTTTTACCTGTAACTCGGACAGATGTTAGAGATACGCAGCCAACCTAATGCACATGGCTGGGGGCTGCAGCTTGCAGCTGTGTGCTATATCACTGTGTATCACAATATATGGGGGCCCCACGCAATTTTTTCAATTATGTATTTTTACACACATATGATGGCAGGTTTGTTGCCATACACAGACACCAGAACAGATTATGGGGGTGCAGTCTGACTGAAACAGCCAGTCACAGGCACTGTCTCAGATGCTGTCACAGAGAGTAGGTGGGGGAATGCAGTGAATAAACTTGAGCCTTAATGAGTGGACCCAAAAGCAAGTGTGACTGCAGTGGTAAATATAATTCTCCAGCTTTAATCACCATTTTGCTACAGCTCCCTAGCCCTTACTGTCACAATTTTGTAGCATTTTTTTAATAGCAATTTTATAGCATAAAGTTTGGATCTCTATAGACTGATATGGGGTTATGGATTCGGGCTCAAGTTCAGCTCAAGTCCTGTCCTGAATGTGGCCTTTCACTATAAGAACACCAGATGGACGTCTCTCGCTACTTTACACAGCTACAGCATGGGAGTGCAGGCTAAACCCCATAATAGAGTGAGAGACTACAGCACCACCAATATACTACCAACACATAAGTACCTTTATGAATCTTCCTCTATCTCACATTGTATTCTCTCCCCCACAGATTTTTTGGGTGTTTCCAGGGACCCCTTTGCATACACAGATACACCAGACTGTACCATATATGCTAATACCCTCCCACAGTGCATCTTACCTTAGAAACCTTTGAATGTAATAAAAATCAATCCTATGAACCAGATAGCAGTCTACACCCCATTATATGGGACATACCTGAATGTAATAAAGGTGCTCATATTCATCTTTAGCATTTCTACGGGGTATTATTATTATTGTTTATTTATATAGCACCATTAATTTCATGGTGCTGTACATGAGAAGGGGTTACATATAAAATTATAGATATAGTTTAAAGTATACAAATTAACAGTGACAGACTGGTACAGAGGGTAGAGGACCCTGCCCTTGCGGGCTTACATTCTACAGGATAATGGGGAGGAGACAGTAGGTCAGGGTGCAGCAGATCTTGTGGTGGAGAGGTTGCAGCTCCGGTGGCATGGGGCAGCAGCTTCGGTGGTGGTGGGGCGGAGGCTTGGTCATTGCAGGCTGTAAGCTTTCCTGAAAAGATGGGTTTTCAGGTTCCGTCTGAAGGATCCGAGCGTGGTGGATAATCTGACGTTTTGGGGCACAGAATTCCATAGGATGGGTGATATTCGGGAGAAGTCTTGGAGGCGGTTGTGTGAAGAACGAATAAGTGTGGAGGAGAGGAGGAGGTCTTGGGAGGATCAAAGATTATGTGAGGGATAATAGTGGGACATTAGTTCAGAGATACAAGGAGGGGACAGGTTATGGATGGCTTTGTAGGTCAGTGTTAGTAGCTTGAACTGGATTCGTTGGGGAATTGGGAGCCAGTAGAGGGATTTGCAGAGGGAGAGATATGGGAGAGTAGCGGGGAGAGAGGTGGATTATTCATGCAGTAGAGTTGAGGACAGACTGGAGAGGTGCAAGAGTGTTAGCAGGGAGGCCACGGAGGAGAATGTTGCAGTAGTCAAGGTGGGAGATGATGAGGGCATGTAAAAGAATTTTAGTAGATTGAGGGCTGAGGAAAGGACTGTTTCTGGAAATATTCTTGAGCTGGAGGTGACAGGAGGTGACGAGAGTTTGGATGTGTGGTTTGAAGGACAGGGCAGAGTCGAGATTTTCTCCAAGGCAGCGAATTTAAGGTGTGGGAGATAGCATGATGCCATTTACAATAATAAACATGATGACCAAATATATCCCATTGTTTGAACCGACTCTTAATAGTAAGTTGACTATTGCCCACAGCAGTGACATCAAATGATATCAACCTGGTACATACCTCTACTATTTTATCATTATGTATACACCTCATAGATTAATTTAATCTATGTATACACAAATTCCTTAGGAACCCATCAGTTGGATTCTACCTTTACCCATTTGCTACATGCATCATATAGAAAGGTATTACTTAAACCATGGAATTCCTTCTGGGATCGCATTGGTACATAAAATGAATTCTTGATGTATTATCTAAGGCCCCCTTTACACCACGGTTTTTCTCTGATCAGGTTCGATCAGGTTTGTGTGTCAAAATCAGGAGAGGAACCAGGAGAGGAACCAGGAGAGGAACTTGCAGAGAAAAACTATCATTGAAAGATTGACACCTGTTCTGAGTTTTGGAGACACTCCTGGTTTTGATACAGAAACCTGGTTGAACCTGATCAGGGAAAAAACGTGGTGTGCAGGGGCCTTAGAGAGGCTGCCTATATACCGTGTATTCTTTATGATCCCTAACATCTGAACTGTGTCAGCTCTTTTGTACATCTTGATCAGATAAATACACTGTTTGAAATTAGGACAGCATCTTATCTAGACGTAATATTCATTACATGTTTAAATATCTTAACAGCAAACTGGGATATGCCTATGTGAGGTCCACCTAGACCGCTCACATTTACATTTGGATTGCTAGCATAATAGATAGGCCCTTTTCATATCTAATGCAGGTCTGCATTTTACTGCATTTGCGTTTCTATGCGTTTTTACTGCTAAAAACACATCCAATTGCATGCATTTTGCCCCCATTGATTTTAATGGAAAACGCATTGAAAACACATGCAAAAGAGAAGGGAGGTTGGTGATCCAAGATGGCGCGGATGAAGGAGGCTGCATTTCACAGCTCTCCTAGCAATCTGCCCACATCCGCGCCATCCAAACACTGGAGGGACCCCCGACCATCTAGAGGAGTCGGCGACCAGCTCCCCTTCACCCAGAGGCTTATATCGGCCTGCTTGCACTGCGAGACCCCCGCTTCCTGAACCTCGAGGCCGGCTCACGAGGAGGCCGCACGAGCCGCTGCGGCGCCGGTGCCGGACGGAGCTCTGAAGCAGGTGATCCTAACCCTGCTATTGCCCTGGGGCTGTGATCGCACCCCGGCTGAACCTGAGCCGCGGTGCTGAAGCGATCACCTACACAGCCGCCATCAGAGGAGAGGAGGCGCCCGGAGCTGAGCAGAGGAGGAGGCCTAGAAGCAGGAGCCGAGGACCGGAGGCGACCCTGCAGCGCGGGCACTCGGCGCAGGGAACGAGGAACCGCGGGACACAGGGAGACCAGGGGAACCGGAGGCACTGAGCCTGCAGGTGAGAGGGATACAGGGGAGCACACACACAGACAGCCCTTGGTCTCAGCAAAAGAGACCCAGCGCCATAGGACAAAGAGACATAACACATTGGTGCCCCTGAATCACATCCATTGGATTAGAGATAACACAGTGGACTTTGTATATTATCATCCTCTGCTCAGACATACAGCAGCAAGACCCACTTAGCCACAGGCAGGCAGCACCAGCAGCAGTGATAAACCCTATTACATCTAATAAGACTATGCACATTGCTATTTGAAACCCTGCTATCCAATAAAGTTGAAGAGATCTTACAAAACTGGCATACCCTACCACCTACTTCCACCTGTGTAACAGAAACCTTGCTGTGATCAGAGAGCAATAGATAGATTCTCATCAAATCCTCACATCCCACATTGACTCTTCACCTCATCTGATTTCATCCTGTGTGCCTCCCTCCTCATCTCGTGCCCTGCTAATATACTCCAAATATAAACCTCGTACCCTCCTTACCTGGTGTCTAAAACCGTAACCCAGTAGGATCTCCAAAGACATTTGTTCCCTATATAACAACAAGTCACTTAACAGTGTGTGACATGTAAACCCCCTAAGCAAACAGTAGGGGGCGCGAACAGACCACATCAGTGTGATCCAGAACACGCATCCTTTTTCTACTTGTATTTTCTAATTCTTTGAAACATGGGGAAGTCATCCATAAAAACCCCTAAATTAGCGGCAAAGACATCAAAATCCATAACCCAAGCAGACGTAGATCACTTCTTGAGGAAGCAAACCGACTCCTCAGACTCTCTTAACCCATTCAAACACTCTGCTCTCCAACCTGATGACGATTCGGACTCGGACATGGAGGGCGAATCAGACACTAGCATTAAAAAGAAGGACTCTATGGTGACGAGATCTTTTTTGAAACGTATATTGACAAAAGCCTTAGAACCCATAGGACGCGACCTAGCGGACATCAAACAAGATCTCGCCCAACAAGGCCATAGACTCGAGGCGTTGGAAACAACACAGGGCACAATATTACGCCAGACAAATTCACAGCTAGAATGTCTAATGTCACATGAACAACAACTACACCAAATCCATGCCACCCTCGAAGATCACGAGAACAGGGAGCGCCGCAATAACATCCGCATTAAGGGCCTCCCAGAAACAGTGGCATTTGAAGCCCTAGGAAAAACGGTCTTAGAAATGTTTGCGGCATTATTGAAAGATGGAGATCCGCAAGACATCGAATTAGTCGGGGTTCACCGTGTCCTCCGCCCTAAACCAGCCCCTGGGGAAACCCCCTGAGATGTCTTGTGCAGGTTCCTGGACTACCGAGCAAAAGAATTAATATTGCGCAGAGCCAGGGATGCAAAGGAGGTCGCCTATGGGGACTCCAAAATACTCCTATTCCAGGATCTTTCGGCTATAACATTGAGAAAAAGACGCTTGCTGAAACCGTTCACGGGGGCAGTTCTCGAGAAGGGCTTTAAGTTCCGCTGGCTATTCCCCTTTGGGATATCCGTCACAGCCGGGGAAAGAATCATCACCGCCAGGACCTCCGCTGACATAAAAAAGGCATGTATTTCCCTGGACATAGTGCTCGACCAATACCCGGACCTGGAGTCCTTCCACTCGGCCTCCCTCTATCATCCACTACCAGCCCCGACGCCTTGGCAACAGATGCTAACACCAAAAACCCAGCGAGCAAAAAAGAAACTGTCTAAATCCCCATCGCTGAAGAGCCCAGATGACGTTACCTGAGGGGCGAACACACGGAATCTTTCTTTTATTTTTTTCTCCCCTTTTTGCTCTAAATCGCCTTACGTTCGGCGCTATTGAACCTACTGATTAGACCTACCTTTTATGGGCATGACTTTCCTTACTCTGAATAAGGACCACAATGACGCCCTCATGTTTATACTATAGGCTCGTTGCACTTGTTAAGAATATTGGTGTATAGTAGAAATTGTTGTACTCTAATAACTGAACTTTACTATTAGTACCCATCTCCTTGTACACCCACGTCCTAACACCCCTTCCTCCCCCCCCCCCCCCCATTAACCCTCCCCACTACTTACCACCCCCCCCCCACTGCTCCCTCTCCCCACTTCCATTCTCTCCCTCTCATCCCCCTCCCCCCCTCAACCCCCCACCTTCTCCCCTTCCTCCCCCTCCCCCCCCTTTCAACCACCCTCCACCTTCCCCTTCCCCCACCTTCCCTCCACCCCACTTTTACTACTCCCACCCCCTCCACTTCCCGCTACCCGTAACCCCCCAGCTCGCTACCCAACGAGGTAGTGACCGAAACGATGTAGCCTGATTGTATGCCCCCTCTTTAGCCTAACCATGAGGTTCATTGCTAACAAAGAACCAACCTCCCCTAGCCTGACTATTGTTACTGGATCTGTTTTATAACAATATAACTAGAAAGCGCCCCCATACTGCTGTGCAGCAGTAGACATGTTCACATTGATGAAAATTACGCATTTTTCTTGTGACTTGTATTTTCAAATGCTAATGTTTTCTCCTTTCCTCTCTAACTCTATCACTTCTCACTATCTGTCCCCTATTCTGCTCACTCCTTTTCTCCCTGAGTCTCCCCCCAACCCCACCTCTCCTAACAGGCACAGCCGAACCCCTCTTCGACGCATCTACTGGAGACCGCATATCCTAGAAGATCATGGCTGAGGGTAACGTATTCACTTATACTTCACTTAATGCACATGGTCTGAATTCACCGAGCACTAGACACCCGACATTACATGCACTTAAGAAACAAGGTACTGACATCCTCTTCCTCCAAGAAACTCATTTTAAACCAAATAAAATCCCTAATTTTGAAAAATCGGCATTTGACCGATGGTATCACTCTACTTCCAACCAAACTGGAGCCAGAGGCGTGTCAATAGCATTAAGAAAACATGTTCACTTCCAACACCGAGAGTCTTGGATAGACCCTCAAGGCAGATTCATACTGATCAAAGGTCTATTGAATGGCACCCTAGTGACGCTTGGTAGCCTATATGCCCCGAATAAAAAGCTATTAAAATGGATACTAGCCACTATGAATAAAATAGAGAGATTTAGGGAAGGACTGGTGATCATTGGCTGTGACCTTAATGTGGCACTTGAACCCCTTTTGGACACGACCAAACAAAAAAGCTCCATCTCCCACCGAGACCTGTCAAGAATTCGTTCACGCTTACAAACCATGCAATTAATTGACTCATGGCGTTATATCAACCCTTCAACTCGTGACTACACCTATTACTCACACCCCCATAAATCCTACCACAGGCTAGACTATGTCTTAGTTTCAAAGCGCTTGCTGCCATCAACACGCACCTCTGTAATAACCCCTAGCATTTTCTCAGACCACTCGGCAGTCCTAACCTCCATTTCCACTTCTGCGCATCGCTCATCATGCAGATCCTGGCAGATAAATGAAGCCCTATTAACCTCCCATGACACAAAAAAACGTCTAACGGTACGCCTCCAACAATATTTCCAGAACAACCAAAATGAGGATACCTCTATCCAAACCCTGTGGGAAGCGCATAAGGCCGTGATTAGGGGAGAACTGATTTCCATGGCGGCATATGCCAATAAGAAACGGCATACCGAAACACAGCAGCTGTATGATGAGATCGCAGAACTGGAACTATGTCACAAGAAATCCCAACGCCCGGAGGTTCTCAAAGTCTTGACTTCCAAGCGCCAACGCTTAAAAGACTTAATTAACGTAACATCAGCAAGGCAATATAAAAAATGGAAAACCAAACTATATGCCCATGGTGATAGAGCATCCAAGTTCATGCTCTCTCTATTGCGCAAAAAACAAGCCCGAACGCAAATACACACGATAAAGAACGCAGAGGGAGTAGACTCTCAGGACCAATCTCACATAGAACGGGCATTCCTAGATTATTACTCACGCTTGTACAACTTGAGGTCTGGAGATTCGGAAGATCTCACGAATCATAAAACCCGAGAAATTAAAAACTTCTTGAGTAACATACACCTCCCAACTTTAACTAACGCTGACCACCATATGCTCCTCCGTCCCTTTACTCTTGATGAACTCCAATCCACCCTGTCCCGCTGCCCTAAAGGGAAAGCGCCTGGACCTGATGGTTTCTCGGCCTTGTATTATAAGACCTTCCCATCCCTACTCTTGCCGCATCTACTAGCATTATGCAATGCCACACTTGCTGGCCAAGCACTGCCTACTCAAATGCTTGAAGCTAAGATCTCGCTGATTCATAAGGAGGGGAAGGACCCAACTCTGTGTAGCAACTACCGGCCTATATCTCTACTGAACGTTGACCTCAAGCTTTTGGCCGGCATGATTGCCCACAGATTGGCGGCGTTCCTACCACAATTAATCTCAGCGAATCAAACAGGCTTTGTAAGAGGCAGGGAGGGGAGGGACAATGCACACAAAGTTTTACACCTAATCCAATATGTAAAAGCACACAAATTACCATTAGTTCTCCTAGGCACAGACGCGGAGAAAGCGTTCGACAGGGTGGATTGGACTTTCTTGAGACTGACATTACTTAAATTTAATCTCCCGGCCGCACTTGTTACGTCTATTATGACAATGTATCAACGGCCCTCAGCACGCATCAAAATCAATGACTCGCTGACTACACCCTTTACAATTGGGAATGGAACCAGACAGGGGTGCCCGCTCTCCCCCTTACTATTTGTGTTGACAATGGAGCCCCTCCTAATGGCGATACAGGGAAAACAGGAAATAGAGGGCGTCAGAATAGCAGGAGCTCACTACAAAACAGCAGCTTTTGCAGACGACCTCTTAATATTTCTAACAAAACCCATGAGGGGACTCCCAGCTCTCATGAATGTGATGGAGAGATATGGCGACCTGTCGGGCTGCAAAATAAACACGTCAAAATCTGAAGCTTTGGGAATACAGATCAAACCGGACACCCTTAAAAAACTACAAACATTATACCCACTTTCCTGGCCTACACACTACATTACATACCTAGGAGTGAAACTGAACGGAAACTACCGAGACCTATTTAAATTGAATGTTCTTCCTCTCTTGACATCCACGACATCTACTATGCGGACCTGGAGAGATACCTATCTCTCATGGATGGGGAGGAAGAATATGTTAAAAAGCTTAATTTTACCTAAATTTAATTATTTATTCCAAATGCTACCCATAGCGATCCCAATGAGCTTTCTCTCTAAAATTAATACACTCTTCACTAACTACATGTGGCAAAGCAAGAGACCCCGAATATCTTTACGCACTTTGACCCTCCCTAAGCACCTAGGCGGGATGGGAGCCCCTGACATTAAATTATATTATAAAGCAGCGCAAATCACCCGCCTTGTGGACATACTGAGACGAAACAAGGAGAAACACTGGGTGAATATTGAGGAATCGTTAGCACCTTACAGCCTTAGATCTCTATTCCTTCTACACTCCAACTTGAAACAACACACACCTCTCCCAAATCTGCATACCAGAGCTACTTTACAGATATGGCGTACCCATGCGAAATACTTATCACCACCCCTCTCGCCCCTAATTGATCTTAATGACATACTGGCCCACCTAGAGACTGCACACACCACCGTCCCGGGACCAAGTCGAAACCTCTATGCCTATTCCATTGACCAACTATTACAAGACGGCACTATTCTACCTTATACAGACCTTACAACACTACCTGGACTCTCCAACTTGAACCACTTACACTACAAAGTAATACACAGTGTCCTCCGTCCACTGCTGAGATACTCGGATCTTTCTAGGGAGTTAACTAGCTTTGAACACCTTTGTGCCGCGGTGAAAAAGCCGAAACAAATTTTTTCTAAAATCTACCAGGCTTTACTGGAGACAGAAACTAGCCCCAAAAGAGCATATATTGCGCTTTGGGAGAAGGACTTAAGATGCAAATTTACGGCTACACAAGTGAAACATATTTACAGGCACTCACACGGCCCTACTCAATGTGTGAAAGCTCAGGAAACTGCTTATAAGATCATAACGAGGTGGTATCACACACCGGACCATATCCAACAATGGGATGCCCATCATTCTACTACATGTTGGAGATGTGATACACCCGATGCTGACTACTTCCACATATGGTGGAAATGTCCGACTATTGCTCAGTTCTGGAAACGAGTGGAACAACTAATACGAACTATCACGACCAAACCCCTCCGACTTAGCCCGGAAATGGCCTTGTTACACTTCCCAACCTGGCCTGACTGTGCCAATATCTCACTACTCGCTCAACACATACTAACAGCGGCTAAACTGCTAATTCCTCTGTTTTGGAAATCCTCAGACTTACCTTCTCATTCCCAACTGGAAGAGAAGATACACTCTCTATACCGTGTGGCTGAAGTAGTGGCCGCAGTAAATAACACGACCCCGAAGTTCCTCACCATCTGGACCCCCTGGCTCATGTACGTTCATTCAAACAGACAGGGTGATACTCTCAGACACTAATCGACAACTAATAACATCTAGGGACTGGCTGTGCCTGCCACCCCC
Source organism: Allobates femoralis (assembly GCA_033576535.1). Taxonomy (NCBI): domain Eukaryota; kingdom Metazoa; phylum Chordata; class Amphibia; order Anura; family Aromobatidae; genus Allobates; species Allobates femoralis. The sequence goes on from JARQOC010000277.1 coordinate 28,670, forward strand.
CCCCCCCCCTCTCCCTGACCCCCACTCCTCCCCCCCTCTCCTCTCACTTCTCTCTATACCTCCTCCCCCCCCCCCAGAACTGCCCTGATATTCTATTCTACCCTCATTTCTAATCTTCCTTTTCTTTCCTCTCCACTCTACTACTACTTAGAACGCAAAGTTTATTTTGTTGATATGTTTAATATTTTGAAGAAGTGAACCAATACTCCAAGGGTATGTAAAGCCTACTAGATGGGAACCCAACTGACTTGACTCTGACCTACCTACGAGGGAGCCACTGCTATTCCTACGTCAAGTCTGACAAGGAGAACTTTATTAACATACTCATAGTTCTGACGTACGCACAATGCTTTGAGTTTTTTGAAGCTCCTTTATCCCTGATTGGATATCAACCCACTAGTGGGCCGCAAGGAACATTATACTTACTGTTGGTTTGTATTGGGCTTTGGTATTGTGTAGATTATCTTGCAAAAAATACTCTGTTACTGTTACTGTTCTATCTTCACAAAATAATCCAATAAAAAGAATTTTGAAAAGAAAAGAAAACACATGCAAAAATGCATGTGCGTTTGCAAAAACAAAAAAACGCATGCGTTTTTGCAAACGCAGCCCAAAACGTGCAATTTACACTTTTTTTTCTTTGCAGCACTTTAACACTTATGTACTCATTCAGCTGCATTGTTCTCTTATGGAGAAAATATTCAATAGAACTCAATGTTTAAAAAATAATAATAATCAATCAAGCATGTGTTAAAATAAAACTAAAGTGACGACCCCTGTAATCTGAACCCTGACAAGTTGCCAATTACATGCAAAACTGTGTAAATTTGTCAATGTTTTCCAGTGCAACTTTTGGCTGCCTAGTACAGTGATATGAAAAAGTTTGGGCACCCCACTTAATCTTACTCTTTTTTTTTTGTTAAAAAATTGTTTTTACGCAACAGCTATTTCAGTGTGATATATGTAATAACTGATGGACACAGTAATATTTCAGGATTGAAATGAGGTTTATTGTACTAACCGAAAATGTGAAATATGCATTATTTCAAAAATTGACAGGTGCAAAAGTATGGGCACCTCAACAGAAAAGTGACATTAATATTTAGCAAATCCACCTTTTGCAAAAATAACAGCCTCTACTCGCTTCCTGTAGCTGTTAATGAGTTCCTGGATCCTGGATGAAGGTATTTATGACCATTCCTCTTTACAAAACAATTCCAGTTCAGTTAAGTTTGATGGTCGCCGAGCATGGACAGCCCACTTCAAAACATCCCACAGATGTTCAATGATATTCAGGTCTGGGGACTGGGATGGCCATTCCAGAACATTGTAATTGTTCCTCTGCATAAATGCCTGAGTAGATTTGGAGCGGTGTTTTAGATCATTGTCTTGCTGAAAGATCCATCCCCGGCGTAACTTCAACTTTGACACTGATTCTTGAACATTATTCTCAAGAATCTGCTGATACTGAGTGGAATCCATGCGACCCTCAACTTTAACAACATTCCTGGTGCCGTCTTTGGCCACACAGCCCCAAAGCATGATGGACCCTCCCCCAAATTTGACAGTGGGTAGCAAGTGTTTTTCTTGGAATGCTGTGTTTTTGTGGCGCCATGCATAACGCCTTGTTGTATGATCAAACAACTCAAATCTTTGTTTCATCAGTCCACAGGACCTTCTTCCAAAATGAAACTGGCTTGTCCAAATGTGCTTTTGCATACCTCAGGCGACTCTGTTTGTGGCGTGCATGCAGAAATGGCTTCTTTCGCATCCCTCTCCCATACAGCTTCTCCTTGTGCAGTGTGCGCTGTATTGTTGACCAATGCACAATGACACCATCTGCAGCAAGATGATGCTGCAGGTCTTTGGAGGTGGTCTGTGGATTGTTCTTGACTGTTCTCACCATTCTTCTTCTCTGCCTTTCTGATATTTTTGTTGGCCTGCCACTTCTGGCCTTTACAAGAACTGTCCCTGTGGTCTTCCATTCCCTTACTGTGTTCCTCACAGTGGAAACTGACAGGTTAAATCTCTGAGACAACTTTTTGTGTCCTTCCCCTGAACAACTATGTTGAACAATCTTTTTTTTTTCAGATCATTTGAGAGCTGTTTTGAGGAGCCCATGATGCCACTCCTCAGAGAAGAGGCAACTAGGAGAACAATTTGCAAGTGGACACCTGAAATAGCTTTTCTCATGATTAGGTACACCAGGCTATGAAGTACAAAGCTCAATGAGGTTACCAAACCAATTTAGTGCTTCAGTAAGTCAGTAAAAAGTAGTTAGGAGCATTCAAATCATGAAAATCAGAAAGGTGGCCATACTTTGGCACCTGCCACATTTTTAAATAATGCATATTTCATATTTTCGGTTAGTATAATAAACCTCATTTCAAACTTGAAATATTACTGTGTCCATCAGATATTACATATATCACACTTAAATAGCTGTTGCAAAAAAACAATTTTTAACAAAAAAAAAAGAGTAAGATTTAGAGGGGTGCCCAAACTTTTTCATATGACTGTATATTCAGATAAAGAACATTTTCGAACATGTTGCCAGGAAGCTTTTTAACAAAACCAAGACAATTCATAGTAACTCCCAATAATTGGCAACATTTACTAGATATAAAGGCAGTGCAAACAATTTTTCATGTGCTACAACACAACTTAGACTTTGTCTATTGCTCATGTAAGCAAAGGTATAGGACCCACACATTCCCAACTTTACCCCGTTCATATCCTTTAATCATCTAATGTACAGCTTTTTAAATCTTTGTCTACGGCCATGTGTGCACAGTGTGCTTAATAGTGTTTTTGTTATGCGTTTGTGAGTGCAGCTTTGTCAGAAAGCAAAGTCAATGAGAATTCTGACGTTTTGGGCACGTTCCTTTTTTTCCCTTGCTGTTTTGGTGCCGTCTGTCCTTTCAACATTTTTGCAGAATGTTTCCAACCCACAAAGCATGAAAAATGTTTAGAAAAAACGCATGCAAAAAACACACCTAAATCATCTTATAAATGCATCAAAAACACATTTTTTTTTCTACCAAGAGATGCAGATTTGGTGCAAAAATGTCTGCAACTAAATACTCAATGTGTCAGCATAGCTGTTTATGAAGCCTTTATTAGAATTGTTTTTAATATTTTCATCATTAGAAATAGAATTGTTACAATAAAGCAGTATATATTTAATACACAAACCTTATATTCATGTATAAAAAAAAATAGGAACTATGATAGTTGGGGTTTGTTTTTTTGGAAATTCTGACACTTGTTACAAAATCCACTATTTGTAATGATCATGCCTTGCTGTATGACTCAGAGAGGAAGCTTGATCATGGCGCCAGTCCAAGAACAGCTTTTAAAATACAGTTCCTTTTTTTAGGCCAACTCCAATTACTCTATCAATACCATAAACATAGTCGTAATAGCCAAGTAGCAATTTTATTTATAACACATTTCCAGATTAAACTATTATGATATGGTCTGGACATCCCATTAAACTTCTTATAGGCAGAGAGTTGGGACTGGAAGAACTGGCCTTGGTAATGTGTTTTGGGTGGTGGAGGCCATTTAGGCTCCAAAGTGTTGATGTGATGTGCATGCCTCGTGCCCTCCCTAAAATCTGTTCTTGAGTCTACTGTAAGAAAAAACAGCAGAATTAAATTAGCTTCTGAAAAGGTTTTCACTTTTAGCTCACTACCTTTCTTATTATTATTGTTCATTGTTATTTTTAAGACAGCATGGTGGGCTCAGTGTTTAGCATTGGAACTTCAATAGATACTATAGATAAATACTGGTACAATGCAAAAGGATCCTTGATCTTGTTAAAAATGTAAAACAAAGTAAAAGGTTTACATACATTTAACTAGTATTTGGTACCATTACCATTAAACTGTAGGACTTGGGTCAAACATTTTAGAAATCATTCCACAAGCTTTTCACAATAGTTGGTAGGAATTTGGGCCCATTCGTCCTGACAGCACTGGTATAACTGAGCCCTGTTTGTAGGTTGCCTTGCTCGTACCGGCCTTTTTAGGTTGGTCCATACATTTTCAATAAGATTAAGATCCAAAACATTGACTCTGATTTAAACAAGTTGGGCAGTATGCTTCAGGTAATTGACCATTTGAAAGACTCATTTCTGAGCAAGCTTTAACTTCTTGGCTGATATCTTGAGATGTTGCTTCAGTATAGCCACATAATATTCTTTCCTCATGATGCCATCTATTTTGTGAAGTGCACCAGCCCCTCCTGGAGCAAAACAACCCCAACATGATGCTGTTACCCCCGTGTTTCACAGTTGGGATGGTGTTCTTAGGCTTCCAAGCTTCCTCCTTTTTCCTCCAATTGTAACGATAGTCATTATGAATAAACAGTTCAATTTTAGTTTCATCAGACGACATGACATGTCTCCAAAAATGTAGGTCTTTATTTCTGTGTTCATTTGCAAACAGTAATCTGTTTTTTTTTGTTTCTTTTGGAGTAATAGCTTTTCCCTGGGAGAGTGATCTATCAGCTAATATTGATACAGTACTCATTTCACTGTGGATAATGACACACTCTTACCAGCTTTTGCCATCATCTTCACAAAGTCTTTTGCTTTTGTTCTTGGGTTGATATGCACCTGTTGGACCCGAGCCTGTTCATCTCTGGGACACAAAACCTGTCTCCTGTCTGAGCAGTACGATGGCTGGACATTCCCAAATTGTTCGTACTTGCATAAATGTGTTTATACAGATGAACAAAGCACCTTCAGGTATCTGGAAATTGCATCCAAGGATAAACTAGACTTATGCAAGTTCGCAACTCTCTTCATGATATTTTGGCTGATTTCTTTAGACTTTCCCATGATGTTACACAAAAAGTAGTGTGTTATAAAATACATCCACAAGTGTTTCTATTATTAATTTGAATGTTGCCAATAAGCTTTCACACACATGAAATCATCATATGGGCTATCCCAAATTGTTAAAAGGGATGGTAATTTCAGTGTATGTAAACTTTTGACTTGTCAGAAAGCAATAAAAATGCCTTAATACATTCTCTCTTTCTCCCATTATTCTGGAATTTGGCAAATTTAAATAATTATCGTTAATCTAATTGACCTAAAATGGGTATGGTGTGTTCTGATTTCATGTTAGATAGTGAGAAAAACAGGCATATGTGTCTTTTTATGCAGTGTATGCATACTTTTGGTTTCAACTGTATATGTTTGAAAAATATGATTAATAATCAGATATACATCCTTTATTCATAGATAAATTAAACAAATATGAGGTTACATACCACCTGGAAAATCATAACATGAGATATCTCCGATCACTCATTAATGAGGTTCCAACAGATTGAACTTGAATGGCTATAATACATCCTACTAATAAATGAAATGCACCATCTAGAACCAGTAGTAAATCTTGCACAGTTGATTAAGGTTGTCAGAGAACAAACCACAATGTCTAACTGTGCCGTATCTTTCACGTGAGCTGTCATTGTAAACATGAATGATTCTGCTCCACTCATTTACAATGTTCTCAGTGTGCATTAAGTGACATCTCTCTGTGATTAATTCAACAATCATAATTAAACATGGCACAACAACTATTAACTCTGCACATTACTCATTTATCAGTAAGTATGTATTTAGTTAATGGAATTACAAGCTTAATTTTTACCCTTGTTTTTGTTTCTCTAATGGATACACTAAAAGATGAAATTATGGAATGGTGACGCCCCAGAATTTGTCACTTCATTCAATCTGGTAGAGATCTAGCTCATATGATTCAATACTCCATAGCTCTGAAAACTCATTTTCCTTAAAGGGCACAAAGCCTAGAACAGAAACAACAATTAAGCAATACCTATTTCATGTTTTTTCCTGATTTAGGCTGCTTTCATATCTGTGGTTATTGTAATTCGCAGCAGATCCTTCAGATGTCGTCAGATTTACCATGCAACGGCTGACTTGCGGCACCGATCTGGCAAGCCCCATTCATTCTCTATGAGGCTTGCTGTCAGGTGGGGCAAGTGCAGTATTGCTGTATCTGGTAGATTCGGCACTTGCGGCCGCGCAAAAAAAACCACTGCTAGCATCGTTTATTTGCAGTGCCGCAAGTGCAAGATTCGGCAGTACCGCACTTGCCTCACCTGACAGCAAGCCCCATAGAGAATGAATGGGGCTTGCCAGATCGGTGCCGCAAGTAGGTCATTACGCAGCAGATCCAGCAGATGCAGTGACATCTACTGGATCTGCTGCCAAATTACAATGTGAAAGGGGTCTTAGACCCTGAGATGAATAGTAGAGGGGGTCTGCATGGGATCACAGACCCTTAGAATGGTGTAAGTATTTATTTATTACGCAGGGTAGTGTTAGTTTAATGCTAATTGAACGGTATGACAATTTTAGTCATGTTTTTAAGTTTTATCAAGTAATTATGAGCCATCCTCATGAGGTAATGAGCCAGCTTGGTGACTGTATGGTAAAAGGGAGCAGGAGAGCTGTGATTGGCTCTCTGTCTCGGTTGCAGATGTGGTGACCTGATAGGTCTGAAAAAATGTGGGAAATTGGACTATACAGTATATGCTCCCCTCAAGGGGAGGTGGAGCATAATTTCTGTCAACAAGAGACGAAGAAACACACACCCACTCACCCATCTTCAGTTTCTTTTTAGGATCCAGGATTTGTTGTGAGGCTTTATTGAGGGAAAAAAATGCCCAAGGAAATTGGGCGTATTCTGGTGGTTGTATTGCACTGTATTGGTTATATTCTGCAAGTTCGATATTTTTGAATTTTAGTTATTATTTATAGAAATTTTAATGAGTTACACCCTGTATATTTTATTTGATTACCCTAATTAATAGCCTCTTGGCCTTTTTATTGCAATCAATGTCTGATTTTTATTCTGTTCCATGTTTTTAGTAAAGTGGGGTCAAATGGGTCCTTGTGTTCCCATGTTATCTTCCAATCTGTAGATTTTCTGAATTAGCCAATGTCTAAATAGTGAATCTAAAAACAACAAAATGTAAAGACTGATTTTTTTTCGTATCCTCTCTTATGTTTGGTTAAAAGAAAAATATAGTCAGAAATGCACAGATAAACTAATGATAAAATGGGATTATTTCACTAAAATATTTTATAGTAATTTGATAGTCCATGAATGCCAACAATATGAGTTTCCCCGTACTTGTTTTTTTATTCATTGTGTTCGTCTAGAGAAAAGTAACTACAGAATCCAAAATATAAAACATTTATTTGGCTTTCTATACACTTGCTGTTCTTTATGCCATTTTTGCCCTAAGCCAGGAGGCAATACAGAAGAAAGTATGAAGAAAGGACTTTCAGATGTCAGTGAGTTTTTTTATCCAAAAAATGATCCAAGTGTCATCGATATTTTTGATCTGATTTTCTTCAATGTATAGTCAGTGTGTCAGTTTTTATCATCAGAATTTCATCATTTTTTGTTGCACAATTAAAAAAAATAAGGAGGTTTCTCAAGCTTTAAGTATTTAGCAGGTCGTGAAAAATGGACAGCACATGTAGGGCGCCAATATTCAAAAAGGGGACAAAAACTGAACTTGGAAATTATAGGCCAGTAAGTTTAACCTCTACTGTGGGTAAAATCCTAGAAGGTTTTCTAAGAGATGCTATACTGGAGTATCTGAAGAAAAATAACCTCATGACCCATTATCAACATGGGTTTACGAGGGACCGTTCCTGACAAACTAACCTGATAAGCTTCTATGAAGAGGTAAGTTCTGGACTGGGCCAAAGAAATGCAGTGGATGTGGTGTATATGGACTTTTCAAAAGCTTTTGATATGGTACCACACAAGAGGTTGATACATAAAATGAGAGTAATGGGGATAGGGGAAAATATGTGTAAGTGGGTTAAGAACTTGGTTAGTGATAGGAAACAATGGGTGGTCATTAATGGTACACACTCAGAATGGGTCACAGTTAACAGTGGGGTACCACAGGGGTCATTATTGGGCCCACTTCTTTTTAACATATTTATTAATGACCTTGTAGGGGGCATACAGAGTAGAATCTCAATATTTGCACATCCAGGGATGGTGTGTAGACAGTCCGCGCTGCTTGAAATAATCAGTCAAAAGTCTTTAGGTAAAAGACCCCCCTTACCTAAAGACTTTTGACTGATTATTTCAAGCAGCGCGGACTGTCTACACACCATCCCTGGATTTGGTTATCTTTACACGTGCTACGTGGCGGTGGAGGTCCTGCAGCAGCTTATAACTACATGCCATAAAAACTAGTTGTGGGTGCACACATCTAGACCAGGTGAGTGCACCTCTTTTTGATCTGAGTGTGGAATCAGTGCCATAATTGATGGGGCACTATTGCGCCTCACTTGTCTCCTTTATCTTTTTCTATAATATTTGCACATGACACTAAACTCTGTAGGGTAATCAAAACAGAGGAGGACAATTTTATATTACAGGAGGATTTATGTAAACTAGAAGCTTGGGCTGATAAATGGTAAATGAGCTTTAATGGGGATAAATGTAAGGTCATGTACTTGGGTAGAGGAAATAAAAGGTATAATTATGTTCTTAATTGTAAAACACTAGGCAAACCTGTCACTGAAAAAGACCTGGGTGTATGGGTAGATGACAAACTCACATTTAGTGGCCAGTGTTAGGCAGCTGCTGCAAAGGAAAATAAAATAATGGGATGCATTGAAAGAGGCATAGATGCTCATGAGGAGAACATAATTTTACCTCTATACAAGTCACTAGTGCGACCACACTTAGAATACTGTGTACAATTCTGGTCTCCGGTGTATAAGAAAGACATAGCTGAACTAGAGCGGGTGCAGAGAAGAGCGACCAAGGTTATTAGAGGACTGAGGGGTCTGCAATACCAAGACAGGTTATTAAACTTGGGGTTATTTAGTTTGGAAAAATGAAGGCTTAGGGGTGATCTTATAATAATGTATAAATATATGAGGGAACAGTACAGAGACCTTTTTGATCTCTTTACTCTGAAGCCTGAGACAGGGACAAGGGGGCATCCTCTACGTCTGGAGGAAAGAAGGTTTAATCATAATCACAGACTCTTATTCTTATTACTCTTAGGCTGGGGTCACACTTGCGTTTTTTTCATGCTTTTTTGGAGACTTGCGTTTTTAAAAAAGCATGTAAAAAACGCACCCATAGGCCCCCATGTTAAAAACGCATGCCCTAATAGCAAAAACGCATGTGTGACAGGACCATGTGTTTTTGTGTGCGTTATTGCTATTATATGATTAGCTGACATCAAAAACGCATGCAAAAACGCATGGTACATTAGTACCATCCAAAAACGCATGCGTTTTCCATAGGGGCCCATGTTAAAAAAACGCATGCGTTTTGTAAAAAACGCACCAAAAATAGTGCATGCACTATTTTTTGGTGCGGATTTAAAAACGCATGCAAAAACGCAGGGTGCCATCACACACCTTAAAAAACGCATGCTGAAATGAAATAACGCATGCAAAAACGCATGCGTTTTTAAAAGGCACTACAAAAACGCATGCCAAGTGTCACCCCAGCCTTACTCAGATTCTTTACTGTAAGAGCAGTGAGACTATGGAACTCTCTGCCACATGATGTTGTAATGAGTGACTCACTACTAACATTTAAGAATGGCCTGATACCTTTCTTGAAAAATATAATATTACCGGTTATATATATTAGATCCTTTGATAGGGCGTTGATCCAGGGAATTAGTCTGTTTGCCGTATATGGAGTCAGGAAGGAATTTTTTCCCCAATGTGGAGCTTAGTATTGCCACATGGTTTTTTTTTGCCTACCTCTTGATCAACATGTTAGGCTATGGGTTGAACTAGATGGATTTATGGTCTTCCTTCAACCTTAAATTCTATGCTACTATGTTAGTATGTCTGAATGCTGTCAAATGTTTTCACGGAGCCCTAGTTATGCATTGTCATGTTTGGTCCATGAATCGACTCAAGATCAGGTATGCTTCTATGATATGAACATGTGAACAGCCCCCAAAACACAAAAAAAATAAAGACACCCCGGAGCCCTAGGCAAAAGGGGTACATGATGGTGGCGAGGGGGGGACCCAGAACTCCTGTAGCCTGGTTGTATGGCAGGGTCTGTGTAGATGTTATCAAGAGATCTTGCTTTAAGAGGAAGGGGTAATGTCTGGGAGCGATGTATGGGTGTGCCTGGTGACTCATTGGTGGGGGATGGGGCCACTAGTTTGGGAAGGATTGCATTCTTTCAAGAGACCTCGGTGAAGAAACATTACCCGCCCTCCCGCCCTGTGATGTCACTAATCTGGATTGTTATATTTACCCATTACTTGTATGGTTATTAATATCTTATTTATTTGTGGTATGAGCATTGGTTTGTATTGTACCATGTTTAATTATACAATTTCTACGAAAGTTAATTTTGGCATTAACCTTCTAAGCCCAAGGGAAGGGCAATCCTTCAGCCATGGTTCCCTAGAGGTTTCCTCCACAGGGGTTTTTTCCTCTCCTGAGCGCTGTAGGATGACTCTTTGTGAGTCAAAGGTGCTAAATTTAGACCTCTTTATGCTTGTGCAGGGGCATCTTTTATAAGGTGTAATTGAAAAACGTGTACAAATGAAAAATTACCAAATGGTGTCACATGTGTTGGAATTTATAACCTGTCATGGCTTGCGAGGTCGGAGTCAGGTGGAAGTTGCAGACAAGTTAAGGTGGACTAATTTTAACTAATAGAGGATGTAAAACCTCATGGTGGTGAGCAGGCTTGGCTTTGGTGGCCAGCCTGAAGGATGTAGTAATGGTAACGTCATCTGGGGCGGGCACAGTGGTTAAGCACGGAAGTGAGGATAATAGGGCATTGGTGCCCTGAAAGTTTACTGGCTCTGCTCGAATAGCAGCCAATACGTGCCGCCCCCCTTTATGGCTGTCTGGCCGTGTGCTGGATGTCAGATAGCTGGGGATATCACAGTACTTGTGAATCCCAATGTAATAGCACTCCTACTGGGATTGGTAATCCTGTGATTTAATTAAAGCTGTGGCCATTTGACATCCAAAATAATGTGTGGCGTGTACTTATTAGAGTGTCTGATTTACTATATGTATGGTTGCTAAAAAGTGGAGTGGGGTCCATCCCCAAGTCCAAACATCATGACTGAATGAACCCTTATACTTTTCGTCTTTCTTTGCATCCACTCCTGTGTTTGACCTGAAAAATGACCTCAGAACTGCACATGTGAATTTAGCCTTGTAGAAATCTGCCAGGAAAAGCAGGCATCCATCTTTTCATTGTTATAAATGATTCAGATACTGCCTTAAAACATAGAATTGCAGACTGTAAAAAGCAGTAGTAAAATAAAGGTAAACTTATGAGTAAGGCAATTTGAGAAGAAGCCATTGACTGCATATCTGTTTTATATATTTGTTTAGTATAAAAAAAGGTTATTACAACTCTAGTTTCTTGACTATTGCAAAAAATAAAAAGCTTTACAGAGATCTGTGTATTTATTTCTTAATTTCCATAGCTTTGGGAGGGAAAATGAATCTGTTTCTAGTCAGAAGTAGTGATCTTCACCACAGCAAAACAGTTTTTAGTTAATCTGTATTAAAGGGAACTCGTTTGGTCGTTTTTATCCCCTAACCTATCACTACCTGTCTTGAACCTTCCTAGCACATCCCTAACCATACCTGTTTTACCTAATAGTGTCCTATATTGGCTGTGAAAAATGACTTTGGTACTCACATTTTCGCATGCAAATGAGGCATTCAGACAGTGGTATGCCGACTAATAACATAAAATCCACAGCACCATGTGGCAAATGGAGCTCACTGAATTCCCAATAATGGAGGCACACGTCATCAGTCAGGGAGTTCGACCTGACATAAATAACATAAAACAAGGGAAGAACAGCGCCTCACCAGCCGGTATGCTTCAAAATTCCAAGTTTATTCCGTCATCACAGCACGACGTTTCGGTCACAGTGACCTTTTTCAAGTGCATATATCCCATTACAACAGAATGTTATTTATATCATAAAAACTCCACCCACAATATCAATTAACCAACCATTACACAGTGTATAGTAAACAAAGCTTAAAAAGTCATATTCACTAGACAGAGATCTACTAACAGCATATCACATAAAAGTATACATAAATTCAAACCTCCAGGTGTTAGAGGTGCACACATCGCCGCTGTCCGTGTCACACAATGTCCAAAGAGCACATAGTCCAGCAATAGCGAGATTCCCCCAATCACAGGCCTGCATTTGATCGTCGGCATAGTAACAGTATACTCATGTATAACACCACCAATCGGCGCCTGTCCATAGGGGACAGGCTGTGGTAATTTGTTAAAAGGTAGTTTTTTCAGTCACCCTCGTTCCGGGAAAAAGTATAACATCAATAAGAGATACACGTGCAATAGTAACTTTGTTGTGTATACCATCGTCTGCCCATGTGGTCTCCTCTATGTTGGGGAGACCACAATGGAAATAAAGGCAAGAATAGGGAAACATAAAAGCACAATCCGGACGGGGCTGACTGAACTACCAGTACCGAGACACTTCCACGAGATGGTTCACACGGTCAACCAACTCAGATTTAGGGTCATAGACGATGTTCCCCTGCTTAGAAGAGGTGGAGACCGTGTAGCTCTATTAAAAAAGAAAGAATTGAAATGGATATTCGAATTAGACACCTTGGTCCCTAAGGGTATGAATGTTGATTACGATCAACGGGGTTGTCTATTAGGATCATGTTGATGTCCCTCTAGTTTTCTCATTATAGGTTGTTTTTATCTTTATTAACTGTGTCATATTTGATCTAGATTAGAAGATTGACACCTCTGTGGAATTTCAGTATCCTACGTATAACATACTGTACTGTGGTCACGTTATGGAGAAATGGATTATGGGATTTTTTACATACGAGTGCTTGGTGGTAAGGTGGATACAGTAGGGTTATCTAATACATATTGTTGTACCCTAGATGGAGAACTTAGACTGTATGTAGACACAGTAGAGGGTATGTATGGTGTCTCATTAAACAACAGAAGATAGAGGTACTTTTTATGTTATCAACCTACACTATTTGTTGTTTGGTTGAGAGTGATGATATCTTATATATGTGATAATAATTTCTCTCATCTAGGTATTATATAATATTGTTTTAATTCTATGTATCACTGTGATGTGGTTCCCACAGGATTGTAAAGCACTAATTAGCATTCGTGTATGTTCCCCTTTGTATCTGTATCCTTTTCTGTATATGTAGGTTGTTTAATGGGAACTAAAATATGCTCTACATTTTCATAATGCAGATTGGTGCGTAAGGTAATATGCTCTAAATAGGGACCTTTAGTGGTACTATGGCATTCTTTTGCTATTTCGCTGATATAACATGTAAGATGTAGCGGGGCATCTAAACCCGAATTGTTATAGCACTGTCTCTATGGACGCCGGAGACAGGATGTACGTCACTATACCGCCTCATTCCGAAGTTTGAGTGACGGCAGGAGTAGCGAATCAGTGGAGGACGCCGACGCATGCGCACTGAGGCCTGGACTGAAGCCCGGATGCGTCCACTATGGACAGGCGCCGATTGGTGGTGTTATACATGAGTATACTGTTACTATGCCGACGATCAAATGCAGGCCTGTGATTGGGGGAATCTCGCTATTGCTGGACTATGTGCTCTTTGGACATTGTGTGACATGGACAGCGGCGACGTGTGCACCTCAAACACCTGGAGGTTTGAATTTATGTATACTTTTATGTGATATGCTGTTAGTAGATCTCTGTCTAGTGAATATGACTTTCTAAGCTTTGTTTACTATACACTGTGTAATGGTTGGTTAATTGATATTGTGGGTGGAGTTTTTATGATATAAATAACATTCTGTTGTAATGGGATATATGCACTTGAAAAAGGTCACTATGACCGAAACGTCGTGCTGTGATGACGGAATAAACTTGGAATTTTGAAGCATTCCGGCTGGTGAGGCGCTGTTCTTCCCTTGTTTTATGTGGTATGCAGACTGACTGGGCAGTCTCCAGGGCTCTTCCCCATCCCTCCTTGCTGCTGTTAGCACTAGAGATGAGCGATGTTCGATTCGAATAGTTCGCCAATCTCAAATTCGAGTTGATTTTGGCGCTATTCGAGTCATTCGCCGAATTCGAACAATTTGGTTCAAATTCGGCGAATTTCGAACATGTTCGATTTTGGTTCGAAAATGCGGCAGATGCGGTCAGAAAACCGCATCTGCCGCATTTTCGGCCAAAATAAACAGCTAATAAGTGTTAAAAATAAAAAAATAATCAATGCTCACCTGTCCGCGGTCCACCGAAGCCTCCGGCAAGGTCCTGCGGCTTCTAGGACCTGTGGTGACGTCATGTTCTCGCGCGGAACTCCGGTCACATGACCGGAGTTCCGCGAGAACATGACGTCACCACAGGTCCTGGAAGCACAGGACCTTGCCGGAAAGCTTAAAATAGATATTTTTATGTTTCGGACCCTTTCTTTAAGTAAAAGTTACTTAAAGAAAGGGTCCGAAACATAACAATATCTATTTTAAGCTTTCCGGCAAGGTCCTGTGCTTATAGGACCTGTGGTGACGTCACGTTCTCGCGGGAACTCCGGTCACGCGCCGCTGGGTGTGAGAATTCATACTTCTGGGCGCTCCCAATTTGAAATTCTTGCCTCCTCCTTCTGTGTATAATGTGCTGGGTGGATGTCATTTCCAGTCATTGCATTGTGAGTAATTATCGGGTGTGCGGCCCGGCTTTTGATATGTGCACTGTACACCCCCACAATGCATCGGACTGGAAATGACATCCGGCAGGCGTCTCATACCCGGATGGAGGAGGGAATTACAAATAGGGAGCGCACAGGAGAATGAATTCTCACAGCCAGCAGAGCATGATAACAGCAGCGAGGAGGGAAGTCGGAGTTCTTTTTAGGTGAGACAGGGATGGTGAGGGATGTGCTAGGAAGGTGCAGGGAGAGGTAATGATGGGTTAGGAGATAAAAATGACTTGAAAGGTCGCTTTCAAAGGAAACCTGTCATCTGGTTACTTAATTCCCCTCCGGGATTATGTCACTTTCGTCCAGGTGGGCATGATTACAGTATCTGAAGTGGACTTAGTCTGGGAATACCATCTAGACTAGACCTACTTAATTTGAATATGAAATATATTACATTAAGGCCACATGTACACGTTGAGTATTTGGTGAGTTTTTTACAGCAGCATTTCTAGGCCAAAACCAGACATAGAATAATTACATGGAAAGTAATAGAAACAAGTCACTACTTCTGTATTTTTTACCAACTCCTGGTTTTGACTTACAAATACTGAGGTAAAAAACTACCAAATTCTCACCGTGTACATGTGAACTAAAATTAAATATGACAAGAGGTATAAAAAAATAGAACATTTAGTTGAGACACAAAGTGCTTTATTAAAATGCAGGAATAGTTATATGAAACCTAATGGCAGCAGATTGATCATTTATACAAAAACTTATTTCAATTGTAACAATTAAACATACGGTAAGTAAATGAGTGCTTATTGAATAGTTATACTGCGATTGGTGCTCATTATGGTCTATATATCTATCTGTGGAAAGGAACCTGTCACACTTGCTTAGGCGAGTGGGGGAAAAGTGGAGCAAGGCACCGATCTCTGACCTGGAGAAGCATACCTGAGCAGCGACTGAGTCTTCACTAAATCCACCTGTGGCTAAAGGCTTATGCTGGTAAGTAGCCATCAGGGGCCGCACCAGGTGAACCTGGTACCTCGGCAGCTGGTGCCAGAGGTTGGGGTGCTAAGGTTGGTACTAAAACCAGTGTAGAAGGCAGGCAAGTACAGGCAGACACCTATGGACTCAGTACAGGTAGGCACAGTGGGTATGGTAGAGCAGACAAGTGCGGCAGATTCTGTCAGTTCCTGGAAGGCACAGCACTGGACGGAATGAGAACACAAGTACAAGTTAATGCACAGAACATGTACACAAGATACGGAGACATGACAACTAGCTAAAAAGAGCACAAAACAAACTAAGACACATTGAACAGGCACCTCTTTATAGGGGAGCATGCCTTAAAGGGGTTGTCCGGGCTTATTTTTTATTTCATATTTATATCTAGGCTGCAAAATGTTGACAATCTGCAATATACATGTTGTCAACATTTTGCAGGGTTTCCTAGATATAACACATTTACTGATGGCAGAGAGTGTCCAGGGGTGTGATTGTGCATACTGGTCGTTTACACCTACTCTAGTACAATCACACCCCCTCCCCTATACCTAGTATGGCCAGCCACCCCCAGGCCATACATGCCCGCCCCCTGCCCACTAAACACTATGTAATGAAACCACCCCCAGGGCTCCTACAGGCCGCCCCAGCCCCTAAATCACCACCCACCCTCTGCAAAACAGCGGTCCCCAGTGCACTGATACAAGGTGCCGAAACCGCTGCTGTGAAAGCGATTCCGGCACACTGTGTCAGTGCAGCAGGGGACCCGCTGCATATGTGTGCTGCTCACCCGACATTGTCCTGTGCAGCCGTCCCGGTCCTCCCTGGTCCCGGTCCGCCCTGGTCCCGGTCCGCCCTGGTCCCGGTCCGCCCTGGTCCCGGTCATCTGCAGGCGGGCTCTCCACACTGCAGCCGGGCTCCACACTCTGCACTGCACCCGTATCTGTGCTGTGTGTGTGGAGCGGTGCCCGGCGCCTGATTTCCCCAGACATCCAGTACAATAGAGCAGAGGCTGTGGAGCGGTCCTCTCTAAACCGCTCCACCAGCTCTATGGTACTGGAGGTCTGGGGAGATCAGGCGCCGGGCACCGCTCCACACACACAGCACAGATACGGCTGCAGTGTGGAGAGCCCGCCTGCAGATGACCGGGACCAGGGCGGACCGGGACCAGGGCGGACCGGGACCAGGGCGGACCGGGACCAGGGCGGACCGGGACCAGGGCGGACCGGGACGGCTGCACAGGACAATGTCGGGTGAGCAGCACACATATGCAGCGGGTCCCCTGCTGCACTGACACAGTGTGCCGGAATCGCTTTCACAGCAGCGGTTTCGGCACCTTGTATCAGTGCACTGGGGACCGCTGTTTTGCAGAGGGTGGGTGGTGATTTAGGGGCTGGGGCGGCCTGTAGGAGCCCTGGGGGTGGTTTCATTACATAGTGTTTAGTGGGCAGGGGGCGGGCATGTATGGCCTGGGGGTGGCTGGCCATACTAGGTATAGGGGAGGGGGTGTGATTGTGCTAGAGTAGGTGTAAACGACCAGTATGCACAATCACACCCCCTGGACACTCTCTGCCATCAGTAAATGTGTTATATCTAGGAAACCCTGCAAAATGTTGACAACATGTATATTGCAGATTGTCAACATTTTGCAGCCTAGATATAAATATGAAATAAAAAATAAGCCCGGACAACCCCTTTAAATACTCTGTGCCTCTCAGCCATAGGCAGAGAGGCATTACCGGATTAGGGTGCGCTCACCTTTTAAGACAAGGGATTGTAGTGCTGCCGTGCCCTAAGCATGCTACCGAGAATCTTGCAATGCATGAGCGGGTCCTGGGAGCCGTCAGAGGCAGCAGGAGCTGGGATGAGTAGGAAATCAGAGAGGGGAACACATTGGCTTCCCTGACACGTGGAGTGTGGGGGTACTGACTGTAACAGAACTTCATGAATTAAACCTTCTGATCCAAGATCTGGCATAGGACCTGTCAACTATTCTATGCTGTCTGTAGTCACTATCATGGGTGCTGTTGGCACTGGAGCTCCTGCGATCACAATTTTATCTATGTTAATATCCCTGTTTTAATGTTACATTTCAAGTTTAGAAAAGTGAAACGTTCTCTTTCAGAAAACGTTTTCTGGCGCAAAGTGTATTGTAAAAATAGCATCCTATATTTTAGTAACCCTTTTGAGGTCCAGCGCAGTGTTTCAGCTGCTATTCAAATCTCTTTTTTTTTTGCCTGCAGTTGATGACGTCACATCGCCACGCCATCACAGCAGCCAATCACTGATCTTATAGACACCTAGCTTCATCATCGGCTGCAGCCAAATAACAGAGACTGAGGCAGTGGCAAAGATAGTGCACAGGACCATGGGAGGTAACCAAACCAGACTGTTATAGGTACACTATCTTTTATATGATGTGATGCCTTCCCTAAAATAGGCTCGTAGAGTGAAGACCTAATCACAGTTGCTTATAGCTACGGCAAAGGTTAGTAAATTAGTTTACACTGTGTGTTTTTTCTACCATTTATTTTCCACTTAAAATAAATGGCGGAAAAAGTGCTAACAAAATGATGAGAAGAATGGTCCTATTAATTTGTATGGGAAAATTAGTTGTTTATATGTTCAGGCTTTGGAAAGACTTTTAAAAGCTTCAGGCTTGAAGGACACTAAGTGTTTAAAATATGTAATATGTACATTCATCTGGTGTTTAATGCTAGGAAGGCTCTCAATTTCTTACAGTATAAATCAATGGGTTTACAACAAAGACATCTGGAAGACACCCAGATGCCTTTTGGAGTGTTTTGTCAAAGTTCTTACTTCTTTTTTAAATCAAGTATTTTTCTTTACTTTAAAAAAAGTACCGTAGTATTTTTTATTTATTATGTAATGGATTCAAACAAAACATTTGGAAAATGGCACTGAAAAAACATTGGTGTTAAAAAAATGTCCAGGAAAAACTGAAAAACACTAAAAAAGGAAGCTTCAGGTTTACAAAGTTCGAGAGAACAGGAGCAATACTTGAAGTGTGTTCTGCTTGAAAAAAGGCCATAGCTGGGAAATAAGCCAGTGTTAAAGGGACTCTGTCACCAGGTTTTTGGTATGTAATTTGAGAGCAGCTTGATATAAGGGCATAGACCCTGAATCGAGCAATGTTTCACTTACTGGGCTGTGTTTTAATGTTTCAAAACAACAAGTGTTTTATCAGCAGAAGATTTTCACTACAGGACAAGCTTCCTCATGCCTTCTAGTCCAGCCACACCCCTAGCAGTGATTAGTAGCTTTCTGTCACTATACAATGTACACAGAAAGTTAGGGGTGGAACGGCTTATACACAGATCAACAAATGCACTCTAGCAGAGAAAACTCTGGCACCTGAGACAACATGGCCCACGTTCTTAAATATCTTCTATAATTAAAATGATAAATAACTAGAAGTAAAGACACCAAACACTTCAGAGCATTATGGGATAAACTTTATTAGTCGGTACCTTATTAAGGCTTACTAATAATATAAACAACTCCATAAAAATTTGAACCAATAAATAAATAACATAAATAATTCAAATTCATATCATACCAATTAAAAACAGGACCAGCCAGTAGTGCTGGGTAACCATCTCAATGGACCGCAAAGTCGCGGTCCCACCCAACCAACTCCATAAACAAACCTCCACAATGCTCGGCATACCTACATTAAAAATGTCAAGGCCGTTTTCCAACTAATACATCATATCAGACCTATACAGCCATTGACAAAACCCTCCAATTCTCGATGCCTATGGGAAAAACACCCCAATTTCGGCACAAACTACGCCTTTTCCCAATTCATCTTCTTTTTGATCTTCTCCAAGAACAAAAGCCCATCCAACTTTTAGGGCAATCTCGAGATGATCTCGGAGAAGACGAAAGTGGAACCTGGGAGCTGCTGCAACAACGAACACAGATCCCTCTTCATGTGCCACAACAAATTTAGAGTCCTAAGTTGCCCGACATCATTGCCACATGAAAAATAATAAGGTCAGGTCTAGGAAAATGGTCCAACAGGTCAAGCACTGTAGAACTAACATTACCCCACCGAAGACCCTGTACACCATGCCAATAGACTTGAACTTCCTGAACCCAAAAATACAAATTCGTAGAAAATCTTCTTCTTGCTGCTCTTTATTGTGCCCAATATACAAAAGAGTGGCCGACAATCCATACGACCTTAGGTCCTACAAAAAACAGGTCAAGAATTAAATACCAAATCAAGGCATAAGCTTTAAAAGAATTAGATTTCTATCTACCAATGTGTTTAATCAAGTTAGGTGGCATGCCTTGATTCACAGCCAATGTAGCTGCCCCAATTCGAAATGAGTGCAAGGTAAGACATAGGTTGTCCAAATGCAAGTCGTATAGACATTTCCTCAATACCACTTTGAAGTGAAAAACTGTATTCGGAATGCCAAAAGCATATAAAAACAGGGGGCCAGGAGAAAGACCACGAGCCTTAAGCCAGTCTGACATATTTTGGACCGGACAAATAAGATCAGTACCTAAACCACCCAAAAAAATGGAGACCCCCACGGCCCAATTGATCAGTTTTCGACTGCCTCAGCTGTATCATCAATGAAGATGTGTGGAAAAAGATTTCAGAAAGGCTAAGATCTGACCACACCCTTTTGTTCGCTTCCAGCAGCTCACTGACTCATAAAGCCACAAAAAAGGTTAAAGTAAAAATAGACTGAAACATAGCCATTTCATACATGTCAAAACAAACCGAAGAAAGAATAGACCACAATTTTGCCAATAAGTTCACAGATATCGGACATCTATCGTACGGACGGAAAAATGATTTTTTTGTAACCCTTTTGAAACTGCTTAACCAAACACAAATTCAAGAGAGCGCTCCCCATACAAGAAAAATGACAGTCTGGCCAGTGATTTGCAAATGGACGAGTACAAGAAACCCCCCTCTGCCAGGGTCTCTAAAAATGGCAACGGTGACTCAACCAAGCATACATGGCAAGGCAAATTATTAGCTTGGCACAATCACACTCATTCACCCCAAGTGGCCAAATAATCTGACAATGTATGGGGAGCCAGCGTGTTAATAATGAACTGCGGTACTACACTCAAATCTAGTCCCATAGATGTGCCAGGCAAGGAAAACCTTCCACACTGGCCTCCGGAACCAGTGTATTGAATTGCTGCAGAAGATGATGAGAAAAGACAGTGCATGACCTGTTATTCAGGTACTGCTAGACACAAGATTTCAACCGAATATTACACTTTAATAAGACTAACACCAAATGCCTCAACAAGGCACTAACTGCTTTGTTCTTAGAAGATAGTGTTAATTGCAATGCCAGCACCATGCACAGAAAAATTCTCTTATTCCAAAGTTGATTGCCCCATAATGAAAATGCTGCTAAAACGGAAAGAAGTTCCCTAAGCATCGGGTTCGAGTAAAACCGAGTGCTAAAGCGTGCAAGCCATCCTTATGATACTCATTGGCCTGAAAATTATAAACCGAGAACCGACTCACAAGTCGAGCAATACAAAGAAATTGAGACGGAGGAAATTAATTCACTCTGCCAACAGGTAATCCCTGTAGCCGCCCCGCTGTCCGTGGTCCCCACTTCACACCCTGTTTCCCCCTCTTCCCAATCTGTTACCCGTCCTTCCCGGGGTCGGGGTTCCAGGGTGCCGGTCATCCGCAGGCGGCTCCGGGGTTCCAGGGTGCCCTGACTTCTGCCTGCAGCTCTGAATGTGCTTCCTGCTTCCTCTCTGGGATCTCACTAGGAGGCGGGGCCGCTCTCTCAGCTTCTATTTAGAGTCCGGCTGCTGATCAGTCTGCCCCGCTCCCTGGCCAATCATTGCTGTGCTGCAGGGTTATAAACCCTGCATTCACTGCCAGACCTCGTCGGGGCAACTTCATTCCTTGTGAAGCTGCCAGTCCTGGTCCTGCTAGTCTGTTTATTGGCTTGCTAATCTATTACCTGTCTTTTGTTCCTTTTGCAGTTGTGCTGTTCCATTGCTTCTCCCGGATCTTCCTCGTGCTGCTTCTCTGTTGTCTCACGTTCGACCTTGCATTGGTCCCCCTGCTGTTTCTGGTCCGATCTTCATTGTGCAACCTCGGGTCCTGGCGCGGATGGCTCCTCTTTCTTCTGGGTCCGGTCTCCGTGTTCTTTGATTTTGCATTGTATGTTTTCCCCCTTGGGTCGGTGATTCGCAAGTAACGCTCCACCGGGCACCTCGGTTAGCGGGCCCAGGTGATATCCCTGTCCTAGGGGGTCCCTCTCCTGGGCACCTTTCTGAGGGGTACTTGTGTTGTATCCTTGCGGCCTTCCCTTGGGGCCACCTTGCTTTTGCCTTTGGTTTTAATAAAGCCTTTACAGTATTCAGTTGTCCGGTTCTCTGTCATCCTGGTATCGGCATCCGCAATTGCTGCGGTCCAGTGGGTCCACACCTCAGGGTACGCCCTAGGGCGTGACAGATTTTGCCCCGGCCATGGACCCCACTGATACCAGGTTTGATGCCCAAAGGGAGCTTGCCGGACTCCGTCAGAGTCACGACCAAGTGGTGACGTTCATCCAGTCCTTAGAGGCCCGCTTAGGGGCGCTCTCTACCACTGACCCCTCTCTCTCTTCCCAGATGTTGAGTCTCCACCAAAAACTGGACCATCAGAGAGACATACAGACCCGGATGTTATCCTACATGTCTTCCGTGGATGACCGACTTACTAGTCTACAAAGAGCAGCAAGTACCCCGGGCTCCGTCTCGGTGCCCCTCACCGGAGCTGGAGGAGTGTCTTCTCCACGACTGGCTCAGCCCACCAGGTACTCCGGGGATCCTAAAGCCTGTCGGGGGTTTATTAACCAGTGCCTGCTCCATTTCCGGTTATTGCAACATCAATTCCCGACGGATGAGGCCAAGGTGGCGTTCCTGGCCTCTCATCTTGAAGGAGAGGCCCTGGCATGGTTCAACCCATCGTTGGAGAGAGAGGATCCCATTATATCCAACCTACAGGCATTCCTGGAGACGTTCCGGAGGACCTTTGATGAACCCGGACGGGTGGCCTCCGCCACAGAAGCCCTCTTCAGCCTACAGCAAGGTAATCTGTCTGTTGGTCAGTACGCAATCCGGTTTCGTACCCTAGCCTCCGAGCTACGCTGGACGGACGAGCCCTTGGTGGGTGTCTTTTGCCGAGGGCTTTCCAGTCGCATTAAAGATGAACTGGCAGTTCGGGATTTACCCCCCACTCTGGAGGATTTCATCACCATGGCAGTCCGGATAGACCGACGTCTCCAGGAGCGGTCCAAGGAAAGGATGCAGGAAAGGACCCAGGAGAGAAGAACTCCCCCCTGGCACCCACGTTGCATTGATCTCTTCTTCCTGCACCCTCAGCGTCCCCATCGGGTTCTGAGTCCATGGAAGTGGACCGTGTTCGGCTGACCGCCCAGACGAGAGAGGAGAGGATCACCAGGGGTCTGTGCCTTTACTGTGGTGGACCAGGTCACTTCCGTTGACAATGCCCCAAGAGGCCGGAAAACTCCTCCGCCTAGGCCAGGTAAGACAGGCCGACCTAGGTAGGGGCGATTCCTCTCAACCCCTTACTATATCCATCCAGGTGAGGGTCGGCGATCAACGCCATTCGGAGATGGCTTATCTGGATTCCGGGTCGGCTGGCAACTTCGTGCAACAGGAGACGGCTCTGCGCTTTGGTATACCCATACATTCCCTGCAGCATCCTCGCATCATCACCTCCGTTGACGGGAGACCCCTACAGGACTCAGTTGCAGGCATCACAGGTGAGGTGGAGATACAGGTCGGAGCTCTTCACACTGAGCGTCTCACCTTCTATGTCCTGCCGTCTCTTTCTCCACCCTTCATGCTGGACTTGCCATGGCTTCGCGTTCATGAACCCGTACTGGACTGGCAAACTGGTGAGGTCTTACGGTGGGGCCCGAGGTGCCACAGTCAGTGTCTTCTTCATGTATGTCCCGTCCGGATGCCTCCCTCGCCGACGACCTTGCCCGGTCTGCCGTCTGCTTATTGGTCTTATGCCGATGTCTTCAACAAAAAGGAGGCCGAGACATTACCTCCACATAGACCATATGACTGCCCTATCGATCTGGTACCCGGGGCTTCGCTTCCTAGGGGTCGCATCTACCCATTGAATCCGCCCGAGACCCAGGCCATGGCCGAATATGTAAAGGATAGCTTGGCGCGAGGGTGCATTCAGAAGTCCACATCGCCCGCAGGAGCGGGCTTCTTCTTTGTAAAAAAGAAGGACGGGTCCCTCCGACCATGCATTGATTATCTGGGTCTCAATGCCATAACGGTAAAGAACAAGTACCCGCTGCCACTTATCCCTGAGCTCTTCGTCCGACTGCGGGGAACCCGGGTCTTCACCAAGCTGGACCTGCGAGGTGCGTACAACCTGGTCTTCAACACTCGTGATGGCCACTACGAGTATAAGGTAATGCCCTTCAGTTTGAGTAATGCTCCCGCAGTCTTTCAAGAATTTGTAAACGATGTCTTCAGGGACCTTCTCTATGTATGTGTCGTGGTCTACCTGGACGACATCCTGGTCTTCTCTCCCGATCTTCCCACACACAGGCGAGACGTCCGGCGGGTTCTGCTCCGGTTACAGGAGAACCGACTGTATGCCAAGTTCAAGAAGTGTGCGTTCGAACAGACTTCGTTACCATTCCTGGGCTACATTGTCTCCGATTCTGGACTCGAGATGGACCAAGAGAAGGTATCCGCCGTCCAGAAGTGGCCTCGACCAGTGGGACTCAAGGCGATTCAAAGGTTCCTGGGCTTTGCCAATTATTATTGGCAGTTCATCCCTCGGTTTTCGGAAGTAGTCAACCCGCTCACCGCTTTAACCCGGAAAGGGACGCCTGCTAAGGCTTGGACTCCTGAGGCCGAGACTGCCTTCCTAACGCTTAAAAATGCTTTTTCCTCTGCTCCTGCTCTTCACTGGCCCATGGCGGACAAACAGTTCATCATGGAGGTGGACCCATCCTCCTCTGGAGCGGGAGCCGTTCTTACCCAGAAGACCTCCACAGGACGCATGGTGACTTGTGGCTTTTTCTCCAAGGCCTTCACATCCTGTGAACGGAATTACTCCATTGGGGACCGGGAGCTGCTTGCCATCAAAATGGCCCTGGAGGAGTGGCGGTACCTCCTTGAAGGCGCAGTACATACCATCGTGATCTACACCAACCACAAGAACCTGGCATACCTGCAGTCAGCCCAGAGACTCAAGCCCCGGCAGGCGCGCTGATCGCTGTTCTTTGCACGTTTTGACTTCCGTCTTCATTTCCGTCCGGCACAGAAGAACATCAAGGCTGATGCCTTGTCCCGGCCCTTCCTCGTCGAAGACCAGGAGGATGAGCTGCGCTCCATCATCAATCCATCCAATATCGGTATGGTTGCTCCTCTCCAATTGTCTCTACCCCTGCCAGGTAAAACGCTGGTAGCCGAGGCCGATCGAGGACACGTATTGAGCTGGGGTCATTCCTCAAGAATTGCAGGGCACGTAGGCATAACAAAGACCCTTCAGTTGATAGCTCGACACTACTGGTGGCCTCGGATGCGACGGGATGTCATCGACTTCGTCTCTGCCTGTTCCTCCTGTGCCCGCAACAAGACGCCCAAGCGGTTGCCCGTTGGCCCTCTCCTGCCCTTGCCGGTGCCCTCTGAGCCTTGGAGGCACATCGCCATGGACTTCGTCACCGACCTTCCGGTCTCCTCCGGTAACACCGTGGTATGGGTAGTGGTGGACAGGTTCTCCAAGATGGCCCACTTCATCCCGCTGTCCGGTCTTCCTTCTGCACCCAGATTAGCGGAGCTGTTTGTTCTACATGTCCTCCGCTTACATGGTTTGCCTTCTCACATAGTGTCTGACCGAGGAGTACAGTTTGTATCCCGGTTCTGGCGGTCGCTCTGCAAGAAGCTCGATGTCACCTTGGACTTCTCGTCTGCTTATCATCCGCAGTCCAACGGGCAGGTGGAACGGCTGAATCAGGTGTTATCCGGCTATCTACGGCACTTCATCAACGCCCATCATGACGACTGGTCCTCCCTGCTTCCCTGGGCAGAGTTCTCATACAATAACCATGTTGGTGAGTCCTCCCATAACTCTCCTTTTTTCATAGTCTACGGTCACCATCCAAGAATACCGACTCCCATGGACATCACTACCTCTACTCCCGCGGCTGAGCAGATGGCTCGAGACTTCTTCAAGATCTGGACTGAGACGCGGTCTAGGCAGATGAAAGACCATGCCGACAAACGACATCTGGATTCCCCCTTGTTCCAGCCAGGGGATAAGGTATGGCTTTCTTCCAAGTACGTCCGTCTCAAGATTCCTTCCTATAAGCTCGGTCCTCGCTACATCGGTCCCTTTGAAGTCATCCGGAGGACAAACGAGGTATGCTACCAGCTGAAGTTGCCACCTACTCTGCGGATCCATAATGTTTTCCACCGGTCTCTCCTCAAGCCGCTGGTCCTCAACCATTACTCCCAGGATCTGGGAGCGCAGCCTCCACCGGTCTCGGCCTCTGACGTGTTCGAAGTCAGTGCGATTCTGGACATGAGAAAGAGGGGTTGCTCTACGTGGTATTTAGTTGACTGGAAGGGGTTTGGTCCTGAGGAACGGTCCTGGGAGCCTGAGGGGAACATCAATGCTCCTCTCCTCCTGCGCAGGTTTCATGCCGGTCTGGTTCCGGGGGGGCGTGGAGGGGGGAGTACTGTAGCCGTCCCGCTGTCCAGGGTCCCCACTTCACACCCTGTTTCCCCCTCTTCCCGATCTGTTACCCGTCCTTCCCGGGGTCAGGGTTCCAGGGTGCCGGTCATCCGCAGGCTGCTCCGGGGTTCCAGGGTGCCCTGACTTCTGCCTGCAGCTCTGAATGTGCTTCCTGCTTCCTCTCTGGGATCTCACTAGGAGGCGGGGCCGCTCTCTCAGCTCCTTTTTAGAGTCCGGCTGCTGATCAGTCTGCCCCGCTCCCTAGCCAATCATTGCTGTGCTGCAGGGTTATAAACCCTGCATTCACTGCCAGACCTCACCGGGGCAACTGGTCCTGCTAGTCTGCTTATTGGCTTGCTAATCTATTACCTGTCTTTTGTTCCTTTTGCAGTTGTGCTGTTCCATTGCTTCTCCCGGATCTTCCTCGTACTGCTTCTCTGTTGTCTCACGTCCGACCTTGCATTGGTCCCCCTGCTGTTTCTGGTCCGATCTTCATTGTGCAACCTCGGGTCCTGGGGCGGATGGCTTCTCTTTCTTCTGGGTCCGGTCTCTGTCTTCTTTGATTTTGCATTGTATGTTTTCCCCCTTGGGTCGGTGATTTTTCTAGTAACGCTCCACCGGGCGCCTCGGTTAGCGGGTCCAGGTGATATCCCTGTCCTAGGGGGTCCCTCTCCTAGGCACCTTTCTGAGGGGTACTTGTGTTGTATCCTTGCGGCCTTCCCTTGGGGCCACCTTGCTTTTGCCTTTGGTTTTAATAAAGCCTTTACAGTATTCAGTTGTCCGGTTCTCTGTCATCCTGGTATCGGCATCCGCAATTGCTGCGGTCCAGTGGGTCCACACCTCAGGGTACGCCCTAGGGCATGACAATTCCGTTGAAATTCTGAAAAAATTCAGACGAAACTGCCATATCACCCTCTATCACCGAAGAGATCCTGATCCGCACCCTGGGGAAATAAAACTTTTTATCATCGTACAAATTCCACAAAAAAAGTCCGGCCTATAGGAATAATTCTTAGGGCAAAATTGAGGCTGCCAAATTCCTTCAACGACGTGTGATCCCTATATAAGAATTCATGTACTATGTCTTTCAACCTCTGGAGTTTATCCAATGGGAGACGACATTCTATCGCTTGAGAATCGATAAAAATCCCTAAATACTCCAAACTGCAACACGGGAGCACTGTTTTCTCATCTGCAATTGGGACACCAAATATGTCCATGAGCCGCAAAAATGTTGCTAAAAGGCGAGAGCAATCATCCATGTCAGAGGGGCCTATGAAAATGAAGTCGTCTAAATAATGGGCCATATAACCGCCGGAAAAAAAATCAACTGAACACACCACTGCAAAAACGAAGAAAAAGTTTCCAAATAAAAACAAGAGAAGGAAAAGTCCTTCGGCAAACATCTGTCAAAAAAATAGTACCGATCAAAAACAAAACCCAGGGAGTTAAAGCCCACGGTACCAAAACGCTGCCTAAATGTCTGCTTTTGCCAAAAGGGAGTTCCTCCTCGCGGAGCGCAATAAATCCACAGCCATGGCGATTGATGCATAGGTCACCGACTAGACAGCCGACTCCACCTGGCCATTAAGAGAAGACTCAAGAGGATAAGAAAGATGATGGATCATGCGTAATGATCCTGGTTCTTTTCTGGGGACTACCCCAAGTGGCAAAATCTTAAAATTTGAAAATAGGGGAACTGGAAAAGGGCCTGAACGATGCCCCAACTAGAGTTCTTTAACAATTTTGTCCTTTACAACCATAGAGTATTGACGGGCCGATGGCAGATTGCGAACCACGTCACAGCCCGCTCCCTCAAAAGGCGGGAAAATAAAACTACGCAAAAATGGTTTTAAGCTCATCCTTCTGCTTGTCGGGAGACCGACTTAACCATGGCAGCATTTCTTGAATTCTCACTGCAGTCATTGCTTTTTTAAGAAATGACTGCTTTGAAGGTGCCCCAGGTTGACCATTTTTTCTAAAACATTTCACCGCCGAATGTATCCCACCGCAGAATGACCATTCATGATGGTACCTGCAGTTGTGCAACCATTTACACAAACCTTCATAACCCTTTGAGAATGGGCTGCATCATAGGTTGTTTCATAGCAAGTTGCCTCTGCGGTACCATCATGTGTAGCCAAAGACTGACGTCTTTGGATCCCCATTTTAAAAAGGTTAGCACTCCCAGCTTCTGACAATAAGCCTCGTCATGAGCCAGCCATATGGTACCCCCAAAATGCCTGTAGGCATCCAGCACTATGTCAACGTGCTGGATTGCATCTGCAAGCTATGGGAGAGGAGAGAAAGTGCAATAGGGTCTTATCCCATAAATACTGAAATCGTGAGAGGTTTTTGTCACTGCTCACCTGAGAAAGTTGTTTAACCCACGACTGGTAGGAAAGCATAAATATGGCTGCTGCAGGATCTACACTCCACCCACACAGGGACCAGAACCGAATACAGGGAAGAGAGGACAGTGCTTCCTGGATCTGCGCTGCACATATGGTGAAATAAGCTGAAGAAACCACATTTATCAGGGCAATGATAGCTTTAATTCCAACGCGCTTCGGAGCCAAATCCCAGCCCCTTCCTCAGGGAACTAACAAAGGTACAACCGAATTAAAGCCATGATTACCCTGACAACTGTGGTTTCTTCAGCTTATTTCACTGTATGTGCAGCACAGATCCAGGAAGCACTGTCCTCTCTTCCCTGTAACATGCTGGAAAAACCCACAGCACAGCTCAGCGAATTTTTCTCCTAACATAACAGCGTAAATAGCAAAGCATTGTAGCCAAGTATTGAATGACTTATATATATGCTTCCTATCCTCTTCATTTATTTCTTCCCTCCTATCCCATCTCTGCAACTATCAAGACAGGAAAGATGTAAAAATATCATCAAATTCACCTGTCCATATTTTTTCCTTAACTACGGGAGCCAGTTGGATACCAAAAGGGGACATGTCGCAAGCCAGGACCTCCTTAAAAAAGCATCCAGAATACCAGCAGCAGACATAGCAGTAGGTACTAATTCCTTTATACAGTCTGCAGACATGTGGGAGAGACAATAAGACAACAAAAAGGAAGGAATGTCACCACTCCCTCTTGTGCTGCCACAGCCGAGAGGCCGGGGGACATCCAGTTCGGGTTACGGAAGTTGGTGGCGATTTTCTGTGGTCCTGACCAATGGGCGATGGCACATCTTCCCTATCCCTGGCATGATCCTCCGTAATGTCACAGACTTGGAGCACCGTCACTGCCCCAGCTAAGCTCTTTTATGGTGGCACTCCCATCCAGCGCTCGTTGCGGCGCTTCAGCAGCAACTGCCATGTCAGCATCATCCTCCAGGAACTCATCCCAGCCTAGTCCCACACTTCCTGCGAGTCTCACTGGTCTCGAGGTACTCTGCAAGAGTCTCGCAGCAGAGTCGGTCTCGCGGGGTCCCGCAGGCCGCTTCCGGGAGTTCTCCTTCCCTTGCCAGGAGACGGTGAGGATGACTCCCGGTGAACCTTTAATCTCCTCAGGCTGTTCCTACATCCATCCTGAGGCAGCTGGGGAAGCCACCTCCCTCTTGTTCACCGGTGCCACCACTTCAGTTCTGGGGTCCACCGTAGCCTGCTTCGGGTCCTCCAAGCTTCGCCACAGCCAATCTTTACTGCCACGCTTGGCAGCCATGGCGATAAGGCGCTCCAAGAGGGACTCCATCAGCGTTTCTTCGGTTGAGCTTCAGCTGACTAGCAGTGCACACCTAGAGACCCTGATATATATAGCCCTGGCCAGTCCCTCATACTGCCAGCTGGCCAGTGATCCTCTACGATATTTGGGTGCGCAAAAAAACAGCTAAAACTGGTTCTTTCTAGTTGCTTGTGGATACCCACAACTTTATTGGAAATAAATTCGACCTGCTAATGACCCCTGTGCCTGTTGCCTCACGATAGCCTCCATTTTATTCAATGGGGCTATTTCAGTCTATACAAAGTGATACATCACTGGAATCAGGATCACTGTCCCTAAATCAGAATACATAGAAAAATCCTGCTGACAGATTCCCCTTTAACACACCATTAGAAAGTCAATGTGTCAGGTAATGTCCAAAGAAATAAACCGGGCACCACGAGAAACAGCAGGGGCTTCTTTAAATGATTAATACCTGCTATGTAGAAAGGTGTCTAAAAACCGGTGTTGTATGTCTAAAAAACCATGTGTTCATTCCAAAGAGATGAAGGAAAAAAGCAGATGGCACTCACCTTGTAGATCTTATATTTGTGCAGGCCTGCACACATCGATGCGGGTCAATCACAGCGGGAAGAGGGAGTGGCGGACGATGGATCGCCGTTTCGCAGATTTACCACTTGAACGGGTGGACTCACTTCATCACTTTGGATATCATTAGAAAGATTGAACTAAGCAGTTAAAACAGGACTTTAACATGTTGTTTGAAAGTGAAGTGTGCAAAATAATGTTGTATAAGGCTAGGATCACATTAGCGCCATGGATCCGATAAAAACTAATGTTCATGGTAAAATGTGTGAAAAACGCATATGTTAATGGGTCCATAGGCTCCAATGCAAAAAATGCATGGTCAAAAGGCAACACTTTTGACACTATGCGTTTTTGCATCAGCAACAAAAAAACACTGCTAGCAGCGTTTTTTGGTGTTTTTGCAAAAACGCATGCATTTTTTTAAACTTGGGCTCCTATGGGAAACGCATGGTTAACGCATGGTACATATATGTACCATGCGTTAAAGCATGCGTTAACGCTAGCGTTAATTTTGCCACAAAATGGGAACAGAAAAAAAAGCCTAGCATTAAGGCTGCCTTCACATTTGCGTATGGTCACGCAGCGTATGCTGCGTTCCCATACGCAGTCAAGCGCATGCGCTCTGCGTTCCTATGTTTAACATAGGAACGCATAGTGCCTGCGTTTGGCAGCGTTTGCTGCGTTCGGGTGCGCATGCGGAAGATATCTGCTCCCTCCAGGGTCCCCCGTCCGCACCCGGGACGCAGCATGTTGCATTATTTGTGCTCGGGGACCTTGGAAAATCAGCAAGCTTCCCCAAGCGCACAAAAGAATGCATTGGCGTCAATGGGTCCGCAGTGTTCTGCGCTTGACAGCGCAGGAGAACGCTGCGGACCCATTGCAATCTCTCCCGGTGGCCGCCGGTGATGTCACACGGAGATCACCGACGGCCATTTGGAGATCAGCTGAGCCTCTGACGATCTCCTCCTCCCCGCCGCCGGTAATCTCCTAGCGGTGTCGGCGGGGAGAAACAGCTGATGTGACAGCTGTTTGAATCTTCCCGCGCCGACATCTCCTCTTGGTGTCGGCGCGGGAGATTCAAACAGCTGTCAGATCAGCTGTTTAACCCCGCTGACACGTCCCAGAGCTTACCGGCGGCCGGGAGGAGGAGATCTCCGCCGCTGATCTCCGCCTCCGGCCCGCCCCCGGACACCGCCGATTGGCTGCCCGGGCTCCATAGTGATGTGTCCGCAGGCGGACATTCTCCGCTGCGGACACATAAAAATGACCCTGCTTTTCACTGCGTTTGTGTCTGAATGCCATCAGCATGCAGACACAAACGCAAATGTGAAGGCTGCCTTACTCTATAAATGACTTGCAAACCTATTGAAATGTATCTTATCAGGTAAGGAACCCTGTGGAGGTGTAAACATTTGGAAGATCCCTCTTTTTGTGATGAGCACAATCTGCTTTACCAGACTAACCCTACATATACCAAGGTCAATGGGATTAGGCTTATATCTCAGTATAGTGATTCTCCAGCTTGCACAGTATCAAGTATTACATGCCAGCCTAATAGTCCGGAAAACAATGTCTATTTTCAGTTACAGTACATGCTGCATTACTACATACTCTTGTACAAGGTCAGGTTCCCTTCTCTGCCAAGGAGAACGACTGGCTATGAATGACTGCCCTTGTTAAGACGTCCATGATATAACACTTGATCACAAGTGGGTCTGGAACACAAGTTCTAACAACAATCAAGTCATTAAGAGAACCTCACAAGTGGTCAGCCTTTCAAGTAAAGACATAAGACATCTGCCAACTTTACAAGAGGACAAATGTAGTCCTTGAAAATAAGAACCTTTAGCAATACGTGTAATAACGGCTATTTTGTGCAGCACATTATGAATTTTTAGTTTAATTACAGTCTAAACAAGAGCGACTATAAGTGTCAAATATGATGATATAATTATAATCCTGCATCGTGATCCACCCTTTGTCTGCAATTCTACACCTTGAAACATTGGCTCCCAGGGCACTTCATATAACCTTGAGAATGAATGAATCATCGCTGCCATTTGTTGTACAGCAGAAAAATACTGGCATTCAGATATAAGAGCACTGAATAGACTGCACTGGCTGAAAACATCTCTTTAAGCATTATTTAATGAAAATCATGAAAGCTGAGGTGATTCACTCGCTAGGTATTGATTACCTATTCTTAAAGGGAATTTGTCACCAGATTTTTGCAGTGTGATCAAGAGGTAGAGGCCCTGACTACAGCAATGAATCCCTTACTGCAGATTTGATTAAAAACTGTTTTATCTACCTCAGATCTATTAGTTCTCTGGATGCTGAGTGTTGTATAACGCCACACACACCACTGTTTGGCAGCTTTATGTATACACTGTGCATTGGAAGAAAGCTGCCAATTAGCAGTGGAGGTGTGGTTGGAAGACCTGTCAACAAGTAGTCCTCTAGTGTTAATCTCCTGCTGATAAAACAATGATTTTATAAAAACTAGCCTAGTAAGGGGCACAGCATTGGAATCAGGGTGTATGCCCATACCTTATGCTCTTAGACTAGGTTTCAATAACCTGGTGACAGATTCCATTTAATATTTGATTGGACGGTGTCTAACACATTGAATCCTACCCATAATCTGTTCTCAACTTGAACAGTATTGCTCCATACTTTGCTCAGTGACTGCAGCCAGGCCCTACAGATCAGCTTCGGCCTCAGCCAAAGGTGAGAACAGCTGATCCGTATAGGTGTCAGGTATAAAATCCCCACCAATCTGATATTAATAACCTATCTGAAATATCCCTTTAAACCACTGGACATGATAGTACATGGCTCATAAATACCTTTGGGGACATACGGCTCTTTTAAATCACTGCGAGTCATAAAATAGAAAGATCGAAGGTATAAAATTTCCACACATCATTCAGTCGTCAATTTCTCTAGACTAGTAAAAGCAGCGAACAGGAGGGTTGTCCACATATTTATCAGTGTTATATGTAGCTTAATAAACCATAACTTTGAATAAAGGTTCCCAATTAAGCAAATCAAAGTGTGAAGTGTAAGCAAACAGAGGGCACAAGTAAGGAGTTTTGTACTATGACTATGAATTATGACCAGTTATAGAACCTTAAAGTAGTTGTTGAGGATTAGAACAGGAGACTACCTCCACCAGAATGAATAAATAGGAGCCTTTACCACCTACTGTCCTTTTACAGGACAGTTCCTCAGACCCACCCTGCCCAGCATGTATAGTTAAATCCTGATAGTCACTATTTCTATGTTTAGTGCAACCGCAATGCAGCCCTAGAGATAAGGGGGCCCACTTTCACATCCAAAGCGGGACATAAGGGGGTTCATTATGGTAAACATGTAGACTCCACAGGGCCAACATACTGTTCTTGCACAGGGGCCCTCTTGTCTCTGTCGAACCCTAGACTAGGTCATACACAGATCACCTTTGTAGGTCATATTAGGAATCATTCAATGCACATCATTTTTTATCAGCCAGTGTAAACAAGCCAATAAACGGGCGCTGAACAAAATGTGCAAGGGTTGCATGAAAAGTTATACTTTCACCTTCACAACTTGGGTTACAATAGGAATATTTCAATAAATAAAATGCAGAAATAAACCTTAGAATGTGCTCTTTAATTATCGATATTCACTTTTCCACATAATCACCAGACAACTATATACACTTCTGCCAATGATGAACAAGTTTTCTGAAGCCGTCACAGAAGAAGTCTACATTATGTTTCCACAACCAGCCTGTCACAGTTCTCTCAGCTTCTTCATCAGATGCATAGTGATGTCCCTGCATATCTTCTTTCATTATCAGGAACAGATGGAAGTCAGACGGTGCCAAAACTGGACTGTATAGAAGATGCCATCAGGTGGTGAGCCTTAGTCTCTGAAGTTCTGTTGTGGTGGCATGTCAAGTCTGTGGTCTGGCATTTCCATTTGGTCCCTTGCTATCCATGATTGTAATAATTTAATGACAGCAAAATGCTTAAATCGCATTAACCGACTGTCTATGCGGGGTTCCATTCTTTACACTTTAACACAATTGTTCATTGTTAAGCGTTCCTGCCAATTGGAGCTGTAGAGGAGAGTCTACTGAACAGTCCAGTACCTGCTGCATACCAGTGCTGCCATCTGCTGAGGAGTTACAAAGGTGGAGGTATTACTTTTGCCCCTTGTATATGATTGATTGGTGCTTGTCAATGCTGTATTTACAAGACCATGTCTAAATGCAATGTAGCATTTATTGATATTCTTGACTCATTTACAGATGACATTTAACAATTCCCCCATCCCCCATTCCCCCATCCAATTCATCCCATTCCCCCATTCTACTGTATCCCCAACGGCCCCTTGTAGACTGTGAGCCCTCGTGGACAGGGTCCCTGCCCCTCCTGTACCAGTACGTGTCGATCGCCAAGATTTAGTGTACTTGTTCTTGTCTCCCTTATCCTCATGTAAAGCGCCATGGAACCTAATGGCGCTATATCAATAAATAAAAATAAATAATCTTTACTGACAAGTGGAGAAAATGTTGGTAATAACATTTCTTAGAATTGCAATATACTTTTGTTATGTTGGGTTATGTGATTTTCTAAAATATTCTATAGATCTTATTTGAGAGCACAAATCTCTTTGCTGTAAATTACATCTGTGGATCATGGAAAGCAATGGAAGTATTTGTAAATGCCGCCAATTGTTGTATTTTAAAGGATTTCAGCCACAATTTTCCCCACAGCTGTCATAGTAAATTCCAGCATTTGGTTGCGGTCTGGAAACACCAGCCTCTACAATGTGCTGTTAGGTTCAGGATAATGAGAAGAAGTGTACAATTGAAGTTCTGTACACACCCAAAGATCTCCGGCATTATGGTCTCATAAAGAAAAGCTTAGCGTTCTGTAATATTCCAGAGATTAGAGAGGATCAGTATAACATCCAGGCCTCCGGGATGGAATATTTAAAGCACCTCTACAGCTCGATAATTTACAGGGTTACTTGGTGATTGCCAGGGAAGCCTCATAATATATTACTGCTGCTTAATAGGCACACTTGAAAGCAGGTGAACAGATTGTCCTTTCGTAAAAGCTCAGGAATAACATCTAGTATACACTATAGGCAAGGTTCGCCTATCCCGCATCTTCATCTCTGTCATCTTGCTGTTGTTTCCAGCAGGTGCACTGTAGATAAACTGCTTACTTTGCATTACATTCTCTACAACAGTGCAAAATCTCCTTTAGTGCAAAGCAATCCTGATATTTCATACAGGAATGTGAGAACAGAACAGGCTTATTTCAGTCTGCCATCTTGACATTGAAAACTTCACAATAAATGATCAATAAGATGTTTTGGGCTGGGGCTACATGGTGAAAGTGGACTGACACTTGATGACTAAAGTTCACTAGGTGTCATTGCTAAATTACAACACAATACAATTGAATGTGGTCACATTGGGACCCAGACGGGCTGCGCTTACGACTAGTGTCAGTTTTTCCGTCAGATTTTGTTTATTGCCACAGAACCCTGAGGTTCACAATGGGACTGCGTTCGATTGTATTGGGCTGCAAAGTTGTAGGGACACCTAGCAAACTGTGGCAGCAGAACAAGTGTCATAGCCAACATTGCCATGCAACCCAAGCCTTATGGATATACACACTGCATTTAGTGAAATATAAGAAACAAAGCATTTGATTTTGTGGCACTTTTGGGGTTAAAGGTATTTTTTTAACCCCTTCTCAACATCTAGTGTACTTGCGCTTTTACAGGGCACACTCAGGAGCTGAGCATCATTCAGGGCAAATGTTAGTCTCTGACAGTGGCATTTAAGTGGCACCTTCCCAGTGGACCTCAGGAGCTGCCATATTTGTACTCATAGGCTGATTTCACACTGGCAAATTTTCAATCCATGTCTATCCGTTTTAAAATGGATAGACATGACCCATTATGGCCTCCAATGTTATCCTATGGTCATGGATTGGCCCTAAAGTGGCTGTCCGTGTGTCCATTTTTTTCATGGATCCATTTTTGTTTGTTTTTTTCATGCACCCAGAATCGGAGACTGCTCTGATATTGGGCTGCCTTGAAAAAAGCGGACACAAACGGACAGATTGGATTCCTATCTATCCATATGAAATAACATGGAGCTCTATGGAGAATGAATCCGTACGGATCCGTGAAAAAAATGGATCCGTGAAACAGATGTGTTCTGCTGTACTGAGCATGCTCAGAAGCAAGGTACAGCTCCTCCCACCCCTATCTCTGCTAACTGATGGCAGATCCATGAAACAGATCCGATTTGCTGTACTGAGCATGCTCAGAAGTGATGTATAGCTCCTCCCACTCCTATCTCTGGTGACTGATGACTGATCCTTTAAAAAAAGGTCAGTGGACATCATTGAAATTTGCCAATGTGAAAGCCTGATAAGACCAAGGGTTTTCTGTGAATTATGACTAGGGCCAATTGAATTCTGAATATTTTGTATAGTATACTGTGCATCAAAATGTTTCTTGAACTGAGTGCTATGGGAGAAGCTTGTATAACCCGGTCTATTAGGGTATGTGCACATCTGACGTTTGTGCATCTCTGCAGAACGTCCAAAAACCGGTGTAGATTAGCAGAAACTGAGTTTTCTGTGCTCAGCAGAGTCCCTCGTTTTTTGCTCGTTTTTTGCTCGTTTTTTATAGCGTTCATACAGCGTTTTGTCGGCGGTTTTTCTGAGCGTTTTTAAAACTGAGTTTTTTGCTGCACTTGTAAGCTGGAACCGCTGGAAAAACGACCAAAAGAAGTCACTTGCTCTATCTTTGAAAACCGGTGGAAAAACTGAAAACGACCAGAAAAAAAACCGTTCTAATGAAGACAGCGTTTTCTAAACTCCATTGAGTATCATGTTAATCCAGCCGGTGGCTAGGATTAACATAAATTAACATAAAACTCAGCGGAAAACGCTGACGGAAAACGCCAAAAAACAGCCCAGAAAACGACTGATGTGCACATACCCTTATAGTTTTCTTTGAATACATAGGTTCTTATATATCAATTTTGTGTCTTACTTTTGTTATATTTTTTTGTAGTTAACTATTGCTTATAATCATACAGAATTTGTTGACCTTGATTCTTTGTTTTGGAGACGTTAGGCGCTTTTGGCTTACCTTTATGACTTAGTTTTCAGGTTAGCTTGCTGATATTTTAACAATATAGATTTCAGAGTAATTCTTCTTGCATGCACACTTACATCACCTTATACTATAGAAATAACCTTACATCAGTGATGGCGAACTCCAGGCCTCGAGTGCCACCAACAGTGCAGGTTTTCAGGATTTACTTATATTGCACAGGTGATAATATAATCACCTGCATTCGTGATGATTCCAACCTCTGTGCAATGCTGAGGAAATCCTGAAAACCTGCACTGTTGGTGGCACTCGAGGCCTGGAGTTCGCCATCACTGCCTTACATCATCATAGCATTGCTTCTAGTGTATCATATGATGGGACACTGACTTGCTACAGATCCAGCTATCCACCCAGCTTTGCTATACTCACTGCTTAGATACTGTGCATATAATGTGTGTTAGGTACGCATTGTGAACTTCCAGCTATCCACCCAGCTTTGCTATACTCACTGCTTAGATACTGTGCATATAATGTGTGTTAGGTACGCATTGTGAACTTCCAGCTATCCACCCAGCTTTGCTATACTCACTGCTTAGATACTGTGCATATAATGTGTGTTAGGTACGCATTGTGAACTTCCAGCTATCCACCCAGCTTTGCTATACTCACTGCTTAGATACTGTGCATATAATGTGTGTTAGGTACGCATTGTGAACTTCCAGCTATCCACCCAGCTTTGCTATACTCACTGCTTAGATACTGTGCATATAATGTGTGTTAGGTACGCATTGTGAACTTCCAGCTATCCACCCAGCTTTGCTATACTCACTGCTTAGATACTGTGCTTATAATATCTATATCTGTTGATATTTTCTTACCTTTCATGTGTCTGCTTTTTGCCATTCCTCATGATCAGTGTTGCATGACCTAGAGTTAGTTCTCCAGGCCCTTCCCCTGTTTTATTACCTCTGTGTAACCCCCATCATCTGCTCACTTCTTCCACACCAGCCACTAATCAACACCTGAAACCTATTCGGCTACAGATTTATTCAGAACCACAAGTCTGATCCAGACTTAGTCTGATCCATGCATCTTCCAAACTACATCTTTCAAAGTACATTTTCCAAGTACAATACTTAGAAAATAGACTAGAAATGGACTGGAAAAGACTGGCAGGTAAAGAAATATAAATCCCCCACAATGTTTCCCTTCTAATCTCTACCACCCTTACTACTTCATCTCATATTAACTCCTGCAATCCCTTCCACAAGTAAGGAACTAGTCATCAGTCCACCCTTCCTCCCCAGCCATCTGACCTCCTCTTGACTACTATTTCTCCCCATACTGGCTGTATCACCTTGTCCTCGGCTCCACCACCTTGTCCAGGACTGCTAGATCTCATCCCCATCCACATCTCCCCTGGACTGTAGCTCATACCTTGGTGGCATTTCACCCCGGACTGACCCCTGGATGCCTCACCTGTCCCACGGCTGCTCCATCAGCCAACCCAGCAATCGCCTCTGTCAACCCCGACCGCCTCGACTGATCCCCCAACTTCCCCATCTGACCCATCCATCCGACCCCCCACCTTACATCTCATTCCCTGGTCATCACCTCATCCCATGACCGCTCCCCACTGATGACCATTCACCCACTACCACAACTTTCCCCACTCTGCTTCTGACCCCTGCTGCCACACTCACTCCCTGTTCTCCGTATGCAATGTTCCCGCTACTCCTCACTCTCACTCCCATCCTTCTCCACTTCCTACTACCCCCACTTATCCCCCCTCCCAGCAACAAAATACTGCTCTCACCCTCTATCCTGCCGAACCACCTCACCTACTTCACCAACCTTTTCATTCACTTTCAATCCTCAATTACCAAACAAGCACGCCCGCCTCGCAAGCTCTCATGCTCCCACCTGCTAACCCTCGGCCTACTCCTCCTCCTTGCCGGTGACATCTCCCCCAATCCTGGCCCCCCCCGCAACATCCCAACAACAACCTTCATCCCGCGACCCACCGCCAACCCTCGCAACCTCACCACCACTTGCTCTCGCAACCCCACCAACATCAGACCCATTCCCCCAACCCATGCCCCACCTACCGCTCTACCCGGCGCACTCTGGAATGCCCGCTCAGTGTGCAACAAACTCCCCGACATCCATGATCTCTTTATCTCCAGGAAACTGTCATTCCTCGGCCTCACCGAGACCTGGCTCACCCCCTCCGACACGGCCTCCCCTGCTGCACTATCCTACGGCGGCCTCAGCCTGTCCCACACCCCCCGTCCCTCTGGCAAACAAGGCGGTGGAGTCGGCATACTGCTGTCCAACTCCTGCACCTTCAGCCCCATCCCCCAGCCCCCATCCGTCACTGTCCCCTCCTTCGAAGCCCACTCAGTCCGAATCTTCTCCCCCTGCAACCTCCAAATAGCCATCATCTACCGCCCCCCCGGACCCACCGCCTCCTTCCTTGACCACTTCACCACCTGGCTACTTCACTTCCTCTCCACTGACATCCCCTCCATCATCATGGGCGACTTCAATATCCCCATTGACACTCCCCGCCCAGCCGCCTCCAACCTTCTTTCCTTGACCACCTCCCTAGGGCTCTCCCAATGGTCCTCCTCTCCCACCCACGAACAAGGCCACACGCTTGACCTCATCTTTACCCGCCTTTGCTCCCTCTCTAACCTCACAACCTCGGTACTCACACTGTCCGACCACCATCTCTTGACCTTCTCCGCCCTCTCCTCCCCTGCCACACTACCCCCTCTCCGCAAACTTGATCACCCTCGCCGAAACCTAAAAGATCTTGATCTTCCTTTATTCTCTGAATCACTCCTCCCTCTCACCGACCTACCCTGCGCTGACGACATTGACATTGCCACCACCCTATACAACACCACCATAACGAACGCTCTCGACCTAGCCGCCCCCCTCACTCTCCATGCTCCACGCATTAACAGGCAACCCTGGCACACCACCCTCACTAAAAACCTGAGATGGGCGTCCAGAGTCGCCGAGAGGAGATGGAAAAAGTCTCACACCCCCGAGCACTTTGCTCTATTCAAGCAATCCATCACTGACTTCAAGACGGCACTCGCTACCGCCAAGCAAGTGTTCTTCTCATCCCTTATAACCTCTCTGTCCCGCAACCCCAAGCAGCTCTTCAAAACTTTCAACTCCCTACTCCGCCCACCTGCTCCTCCCCCTTCTCCCCTCATCTCTGCTGAAGACTTTGCGACCTTCTTCAAGGAGAAGATCGACAAGATCAGAAGCAGCTTCGGTCCACTATCCCCACACCTCCCCTTCCCACCTACACTGCCCTCCTCCTCCATCAGCCACTTCCCCCCCATAACTGAAGACCAACTCTCCTCCCTCCTGTCAAAATCACACCTCACCACCAGCGCCCACGACCCGCTCCCATCCCACCTCATTCCCAACCACACCTCCATTTTCATCCCAGCCCTCACCCACCTCTTTAACCTTTCACTTAGCACTGGTACCTTCCCCTCGGCCTTCAAACACGCCCTAATCACGCCCATCCTAAAAAAAAAAACCCTCACTTGACCCTACCTCTGTCTCTAACTATCGCCCCATATATCTTCTCCCATTCGCCTCTAAGCTACTTGAACAACACGTCCACTCCGAACTGTCCTCTCACTTCTCCTCGTGCTCCCACTTCGACCGCCTACAGTCCGGCTTCCGACCCCTCCATTCCACCGAAACAGCCCTGACCAAAGTCACCAACGACCTACTGACCGCCAAGAACAAACACTACTACTCCATCCTGCTACTCCTTGTCCTGTCTGCCGCCTTCGACACGGTTGACCACTCCCTTCTTCTCAGGATCCTGGAATCCCTTGGCATCACCCACCTTGCCCTCTCCTGGATCTCCTCATACCTAGCGGACCGGACCTTCAGCGTCTCCCACTCCCACACCTCCTCCTCACCCTACCCCCTTTCTGTCGGAGTCCCCCAAGGTTCGGTCCTGGGACCCCTACTTTTCTCCATTTACACTCTCGGCCTAGGGCAACTCATCGAGTCCCATGGCCTCCAGTACCACCTCTACGCCGACGACACCCAAATCTACCTGTCCGGCCCCGACATCACCTCCCTACTCTCGAAAATCCCTCAATGCCTTTCCGCCATCTCATCCTTCTTCTCTGCTCGCTTCCTTAAACTCAACATGGACAAAACTGAATTCATAGTCTTCCCCCCAAGAAATTCCACCCCACCTCCCAACCTATCCATCTGCGTCAACGACTGCCCCCTCTCCCCAGTCCCCCAAGCCAAATGCCTCGGGGTAATCCTTGACTCCTCCCTATCCTTCAAACCCCACATCGAGGCCCTCACCACATCCCTCCGGCTCCAGCTCAAGAACATCTCACGGATCCGCTCCTTCCTCACCCACGACACCGCTAAAACACTCATCCATGCTCTTATCATCTCCCGCCTTGACTACTGCAACCTCCTTCTCAATGGCCTCCCGGCTAACTCCCTCACACCTCTCCAGTCTATCCTCAACTCCGCTGCCCGACTCATCTATATGTCCTCCCGCTACTCCCCTGTCTCCCCCCTCTGCCAAGCCCTTCACTGGCTCCCCGTCTCCAAGAGATCCCAATTCAAAACACTAACCATGGCGTACAAAGCCATACACAACCTGGCTCCACCATACATCTCCGACCTGGTCTCCCGATACCTACCCTCACGCAACCTCCGCTCCTCCAAGAACTCCTCCTCTGCTCCCCCCTCATCACCTCTTCGCACAACCGAGTCCAGGACTTCTCCCGGGCATCTGCCTTACTCTGGAACTCCCTACCCGAACACGTCAGACACTCTCCTACCCTGAGTAGCTTCAAGTGTCACCTGAAGACTCACTTGTTCCGTCAAGCCTACAACCTGCCATGAGACCCAGGCGAACACCCATACCTGACATTCCCCCATCCTACTGTATCCTAACCCACCCCTCATAGACTGTGAGCCCTCGTGGACAGGGTCCCTGCCCCTCCTGTACCTGTACGTCCTGATCGCCTAGATTTAGTGTACTTGTTCTTGTCTCCCTCAACCTCATGTAAAGCGCCATGGAACCTAATGGCGCTATATAAATAAATAATAATAATAATAATAATAATCCATATTGCAGTAAATTATGAAATCCATGTGCCTCCATGATTCCTTATAACACCCCAAAAATGGTCAATTTTACTGACTACTGGTTTCTGTTGACAAACTGATAAGCATATATAAAAACTGTTCTGGTTTTTGTATATTAAAACTGAATTTTTCAGTTGTAGGAAAACGTCTTCTATAGCTCTTGTCCTGCTCAGGTAATTGCCCTGTGTGTCACTTTGCAAAGTGAATTCCAACCCAGGGTGTGTACTTGTCTATTATCTAAGTAAATGGTTTCCTTAGACTTTGTTTACTTCTTCCCTTTATCATTTTCCTTTGAAATTACTGTATAAAAATCAACATTGGGACATAGGCGTTTCCTAAATTGTAACATTATGTGGGATTATGAGGAAATATTACGGTAAATCATTTTACACCATTGCTGAAAAAAAGTCTAAGAGATAGTCTCATTCATTATAGCTGACAGGGCCGGACTGGGACCAAAAAGCAGCGCTGGAAAAAAGATCTCACCAGCCCACACACTATATCACCCATCAGCCCAGATCAGTGAAATTTGCTTTTACGTTGTCATGGCCTCATCACTTTCTTAAAGGAGTTATCTGAAGAGCAACATGTGAATGGTGCAACAAAGGGAATAATCAACCACAGCTCCATTCACATGTTACTGTTCAAAGCCATGTTTCTCAGGATTGTGGAGTCCCAGCGGTCAAATCCCCAGCGAAGGGAAAGTCATCACCTGTACAGAAGAGAAGTGATGACTCCATATTGGGGATAATCAATTTAAACAAGTTAAATGCTAAAAATCACAAAGTCCAATACCACCTCTCTGACAACAGGACAGGAGAAGTGGTACTGTGCAGTGTATATATACAGAATAATACAGATACTGAGGATTACACCCAGTATACAGGACAGGAGAAGTGGTACTGTGCAGTGTATATATACAGAATAATACAGATACTGAGGATTACACCCAGTATACAGGACAGGATAAGTGGTACAGTACAGTGTATATATACAGAATGATACAGATACTGAGGATTACACCCAGTATACAGGACAGGAGAAGTGGTACTGTACAGTGTATATATACAGAATAATACAGATACTGAGGATTACACCCAGTATACAGGACAGGAGAAGTGGTACTGTGCAGTGTATATATATATATATATATACAGATACTGAGGATTACACCCAGTATACAGGACAGGAGAAGTGGTACTGTGCAGTGTATATATAAAGAATAATACAGATACTGAGGATTACACCCAGTATATAGGACAGGAGGAGTGGTACTGTGCAGTGTATATATACAGAATAATACAGATACTGAGGATTACAACCAGTATATAGGACAGGAG
This sequence comes from Allobates femoralis, assembly GCA_033576535.1. Classification (NCBI taxonomy): domain Eukaryota; kingdom Metazoa; phylum Chordata; class Amphibia; order Anura; family Aromobatidae; genus Allobates; species Allobates femoralis. Next base: position 73,065 of record JARQOC010000277.1, read on the forward strand.
AAGTGGTACTGTGCAGTGTATATATACAGAATAATACAGATACCGAGGATTACACCCAGTATACAGGACAGGAGAAGTGGTACTGTGCAGTGTATATATACAGAATAATACAGATACTGAGGATTACACCCAGTATACAGGACAGGAGAAGTGGTACTGTGCAGTGTATATATAGAATAATACAGATACTGAGGATTACACCCAGTATACTGGACAGAAGAAGTGATACTGTGCAGTGTATATATACAGAATAATACAGATACTGAGGATTACACCCAGTATACCGGACAGAAGAAGTGATACTGTGCAGTGTATATGTACAAAATAATACAGATACCGAGGATTACACCTAGTATACAGGACAGGAGAAGTGGTACTGTCCAGTGTTTATACAGAATAATACAGATACTGAGGATTACACCCAGTATACATGACAGGAGAAGTGGTACTGTGCAGTGTATATATACAGAATAATACAGATACTGAGGATTACATCCAGTATACAGGACAGGAGAAGAGATGCTGTGCAGTGTATATATACAGAATAATACAGATACTGAGGATTACACCCAGTATACAGGACAGGAGAAGTGGTACTGTGCAGTGTATATATACAGAATAATACAGATACTGAGGATTACATCCAGTATACAGGACAGGAGAAGAGATGCTGTGCAGTGTATATATACAGAATAATACAGATACTGAGGATTACACCCAGTATACAGGACAGGAGAAGTGGTACTGTACAGAGTATATATACAGAATAATACAGATACTGAGGATTATACCCAGTATACAGGACAGGAGAAGTGGTACTGTGCAGAGTATATATACAGAATAATACAGATACTGAGGATTACACCCAGTATACAGGACAGGAGAAGTGGTACTGTGCAGTGTATATATACAGAATAATACAGATACTGAGGATTACACCCAGTATACAGGACAGGAGAAGTGGTACTGTGCAGTGTATATACACAGAATAATACAGATACTGAGGATTATACCCAGTATACAGGACAGGAGAATTGGTACTGTGCAGTGTATATATACAGAATAATACAGATACAGAGGATAACACCCAGTATACAGGACAGGAGAATTGGTACTGTGCCGTGTATATATATATACACACACACTATCTGCATTGTTATATATATATATAACAACGCAGATAGTGGTATAATACATACTATGCATGATATGGTATATTATATACTACACACCACAGAGCGCACACTATAAACTACAAAGTATACGCCATACACTGCATGTTATACAGGACATAGTGTACACTGTATACACAACCTACACTAGATAGATTTCATTATATACTACATAGCATAAAATATATATCAGCATGTATTCTCTATATACTATACATTATACATAGCACAGTATACACTTTCTATATGACTATGTACTTTACCTTGTCTTCTGCACTACAATACTTTACAGTGGATGCGATACATGATATACTCTAATCCAGGGTTCTCAAACTCGGCTGGGTTGGTGGGCCGCACATAGAAAAAAATTGATATCGGAGGGCCGCATTACTAAGTGACATTTTTAGTAATTCCAGAATTTTTCGCTTAATGTAGTAATGATCAAATCCTGATCTCCTTTTAGTAATGTCCCCAACGTGGTTCCCTTCTTGTAATAATGTCCTCATACTGGTCCCCATCCTATATTAATGTCCCCCACTATGGTCATTCTTGCAGTAATGTCACCATCCTGATCCCCTTCTTGTAGTAATGTCCCATCCTGGTCCTCCTCATGTAGTAATGTCCCCAATCTGACCGTCATCTTGTAGTAATGTCCCCATCCTGGTCCTCTTGTAGTAATGTCCTCATCCTGGTCCTCTTCTTGTAGAAATGTCCTCATCCTGATGCCACTTTGTAGTGATGTCCCAACCTAGTCGCGCTTCTTCTTGCGCGCACACCACACACACACAGTCTCTCATACACACTCACACACACACACGCTCATACACACACTCTCATACACGCACATACACACTCTCACATACATACTCTCATACACACACACACTCTCACACACTCACTCTTCTACACACACTCTCATACACACACACTCTCTCATACACACACACTCTCTCATACACACACACACTCTCTCATACACACACCTCTTCATACACACACACACACTCTCTCATACACACACACACACTCTCTCATACACACACACACTTTCTCATACTCACTCACATACACACACTCACTCATTCACACACACACACACACACACACACACACTTTCTCATACTCACATACACACACTTTTACACAGACTCTCATACACACACTCATATACACACACTTTCTCATACATACTCACATACACACTCTCATACACACACACACTTTCTCATACACACTCACTTTCTCATACACACACACTTTCTCATACACACACACACACACACACACACTTTCTCATACACACTCATATACACACACTCTCTCATACACACTCACATACACACACACTCTCATACACACACACACTTTCTCATACACACTCACTTTCTCATACACACACACTTTCTACACACACACACACACAACACACACACACTCTCATACACACACACACACTTTCTCATACACACTCATATACACACACTCTCTCATACACACTCACATACACACACACTCTCATACACACACACACTTTCTCATACACACTCACTTTCTCATACACACACACACACACACACACACTCTCATACACACACACACACTTTCTCATACACACTCATATACACACATTTTCTCATACATACTCACATACACACACACTCTCACACACACACACTTTCTCATACACACTCACTTTCTCATACACACACACTTTCTACACACACAACACACACACACTCTCATACACACACACACACTTTCTCATACACACTCATATACACACACTCTTATACACACACTTTCTCATACACACTCACATACACACACACTTTCTCATACTCATATACACACACTTTTACAGACTCACATACACACATGCATACATTCATACATACACTCATATACACACACACTTTCTCATACATACTCACACACTCTCTCATACACACTCTTATACACACACACACACACACACACACACTTTCATACACTCTCTCTCTCATACACACTCATATACACACACACACTTTCTCATACACACTCACATACACACTCACTTTCTCATACACACACACTTTCTACACACACACACACTCTCATACACACAGGCACACTCTCATACACACACACACACACACACACACACACACACACCTTAACGATGCCGGGATCCACTGTGCAGGGGGGCGCCACGGTGCGCTGTGTAAAGGGCCACCGCGGCACGCTGTGTAAGGGGCCGCCATGGTGCATAGTGCCGGCGACTGCGGCTTTATTATCACTTCCTGCGGCCGCTACGACAAACTCCGAGCCTCCTTCCCTCAGCTACATCAATGGAAGCAGGCGGGCCAATCAGATCACAGACCCGCAAGTGACGTTGGTGTATGACATCACTTGAGGTTTCTGATTGGATGACGTCACTTGCGAGTCTGTGATACGATTGGCTCGCCAGCTTCCATTGATGTAGCTGAGGGAAGGAGTCTCGGAGCTTGTCGTAGCGGCCGCAGGAAGTGATAATAAAGTCGCAGTCCCCAGCACACTGCACCGTGGTGGCCACCTGCACAGTGGATCCCGGCGTCCTTACATTGTCCACAGTGCCGAGGGCCACACTTTGAAGCCCGGGGGCTGCATGTTTGAGACCCCTGCTCTACTCTATACAGTATATACACTCTCCATATTACTATACCACGTGTTGTACAGTACTGTACTTTTCCTTCTATACTACCATTATTTACTATGTTATATGCTGTTTACTAGGCATTACATAGATTGTATTATATAATGTATCCTATGCTATATAATAGACATTTCGTAATTTTTATTATTATTGATCTTTTGTTACACTTTGCACATTTGATATTAATAGATGTTGTACACTACTATCCCTTATACTGTTTATATACAATATAGTGTATGTTATTTAATTTACTCCATATTACATTACATATTTTCCAAACTAGATGTATTATCCTATACACTATATACTTATAATAACTTTTGTGCTCAGGCACACAGACAGATTGAAGCTCCTGGGTACAGAGTAAAATGTGACTTTATGTGATACATGAGCTATTCCTCCTAGGTTCGGGTATGTAAATCATGGTCTGTAGTTATACTCCTATTCCCCATGCTTAGGCTGCCTTCACACTTGCGTTTGCAAGCGCAGCGTACTGAACGCAGCCAAACGCTTGAGCGCTGCGTTCCTATGTTTAACATGGGAACGCATGTGCCTGCGTTTGGCTGCGTTCGGTTGCTTTTGCGCCCTCCGAATGCAGCCTTTTGCATTTTTTGTGCAGTCGCAGCTGATCGCTGCTTCAAATCTCCCGCACCGGCATCACCTATTCGGTGTCAGTGCGGGAGATTTAAACAGCTGTCAGATCAGCTGTTTCTCCCCGCTGACACCGGCGGGAGATCAGCTGTGGCTCTGCATGATCTTCCGGTGGCCGCTGCTGATTAGCGGCGGCCACCGGGAGAGATTTCAATGAGATCCGCAGCGTTCTCCTGTGCTGTCTTGCGGAGGACACTGCGGATCCATTGAGATCCATGCATTGTTTGTCTGCTTGCGGGCGCTTGCAGATAAAACAAGCGCCCGCGACCGCACATAAAATGCAACAAGCTGCGTTCGGAGGGCGCACAAATTGTGCGCATCTGAACGCAAACGCGACCGAACACAGCCAAACGCAGGCACATGCGTTCCCATGTTAAACAAGTGCGCAAGCGTTTGGCTGCGTTCGATACGCAGCGTTCACAAACGCTAATGTGAAGGCAGCCTTAGACTGGTCTATGAAGCAGAATAATTCCTGCAGCCATGAAAGATTTCACCTAGGTGTAAGAACAATGGTCACAGAGAGTTAATAGAGTCCAGGGTGTATATACTGCCCTCTGGACATGTATCTGCAGGGATCATATTTACACTGAGGTCTGGCTGCAATTATGTGCATTAATAATGAATCACATATAGGTAGAAGACAATCAGATGTGTGTGGGGGAGTGATTACTGCAGGCTGTGCAGGGCAGGAGAGCCTGCTATTACTCACTGAGGGGAAAATTAGCCTTCCTGCCCCCCACCCCCGTCTTCAGGGCCATGAGCTGTGTATACTTACTGCTCCTCCTGTGTCATCCTCCTGCCTCCAGGCTCGTCCTCCTCCTGGCCCCCATGTCATCCTCCTGGCTCCAGGCTCGATCTCCTCCTGTGTCCTCCTGCTGGCACCAGGCTCGTCCTCCTCCTGGCCCCCATGTCATCCTCCTCCTCACTCTGTGGTGACGTCCTGCAGTTTGCTGAGAATGAGGACGTCACTGCACTGCACCAACTCTCTGCTCCTCTGTGACACAGGGAGCTGATTACAGCTCCTCTGACCCCGGAAACTCGGGTGTTGGTATTTCCGGGGTCATTCAGCTCCCTGTGTCTACATGGATGGAGGTGTGGCCCCCGACCCCGCACACACCCCTTCCCCTCTTCCTCTGAAAAGACAGATTAGTTTGTCTAATAGAGGGGAGGAGAGGGTGCAGAGAGTGCAGGCAGGCAGTGACAGGGCTGGGGACTCCGGCCTGCATCTGTGCATGATGGCCACCGCGCAATGACTTACAGCCGACCTACGGCCGGAGGAGCAGGAGCACCGGCCCCCGGCCACACCCCCACCACCGTCCCATAGGGAGGAGTCCCAGTAGTCCCGCCTACCAGTCCGGGCCTGATAGCTGAACTAATGTTAAGAGGTTAAAACTTAACGTTTAATGGATTATTTAAAAGACTAGAACGTCTCACAAACTATACATATAAAATTCAAACAGTGCCCAAGTGTCACACTATCTAAAAAACTCCGTTATTATACTAGGAGCTATGATTCATTCAAAGGTGTTATCCATAGAGCTCAACCTGCCCTTCATTATAGTTCACCTTCAAACCTTATGTCAGTTGCAGATATGCTGGTGTCACTTTTTACACCCCATAGCAACTGGCACATATCCCTGCATATGGAAATCAACAAAGCCCACTTACCCTATAAATAGGAAAGGTCTTACCAGCTTCTTTCCATCAGAGCAGGTACCAATTAGAGTTACTTCATTTCAGGAGGTCCTTTTGCTAGTGACAGCCTGATGTAGAACTCTCAAAACAGATCATGTATCACCACCATGCTCCACTCCCTACGCGTTTCGAATTTACAATCCTCATCAGGGGATGTGTGGCTGAGTTCTCAATGGGGTCCTAATGCTAGGTGCCCCTTCTGATGGCATATGTCTCTGCAAATAAGACATTAGATGTAACTTTCTCTTAGCTATGTCATTTGGTGCAAAGCACCGAAACTTACATATATAGTACCAGTCCCCCCTGGGTGCTATAGCCCCCTGGGTACTTACCCAGCATAGCTCAGTGGTCTGTATGTGAAGAACGCCGCCGTGGCCGCCCCGCAGCCTTTTATGACCGTGTCTCCCGGTCATCAGGCGTCCCCCGCCCCCGGAAGTGACACGCGCATCATTCCGCGACGTCACTTCCGGTCCGGCGCTTCTGTGGAACGCAAGTATGCGTTCCACACCTCCTTCCCAGTTTGTCCTCAATGGTGGGAGGAATGTAGGGCTTGTTGATTCATCCCCTGGGTTATGAGGTCATTAGGAGGGGCAGGTTCTTTATCAGAACCATATTTCTCCTAGTATGGGAGTATCTGTCATTACATACATACTACCTATTATCTAAAATAAAGCACATGCAATGGTTTCCAATCATTTATGTTACTCCTTTGCATATTAGAACAGAAATTAGTTATTTTGGCACTTTTTTAGATGTCTTCTCTAGATGGAGCCTGTTATAGCGTTCTCATGATGATTTTTAGCATGATCGGCACCTACTCAATAGGAGCAGACATATCACGTATTTCATACACAAGCTGGTAACATCAGGGTTTTAGTTGGTTTTGTCTTTTCTCAGGTATTAGGGGAATCACACTATTTCTAGGGAAATTTCCATTTTTTCGTTTTTTATATATATATACTACTTTAGAAAATGGGAAGACAGGTTAGATCAAGTTAGGACAGATCATTAAAAGGGATAGGCAAGATTTGTTGTGAACCTATATCTCCCTATATTTTCCCCTCTGTCCCTGCCTACTTGCGGAGGTTGGCACCCTAAAGTACCCCCTCCCCGCCCATGGCGCCCCCGCTCCTCGTTGGCTCTCCCTCCTACTCTTTCCCTCTACTATGGTGCCCCAAGAAAAGGAGAATAGGAAAGTGCTTCATTCATTCCTTTCAGGGCCACTGTGTCCATGGTGTAGATCCAAAATACTTCTTTTCTGAGGATCTTGTTGTCCCAATCCCCTCCTCGTACAGGTGGTGGGATCGTTTCGGTGCTTTGCACCAAATGACATAGCTAAGAGAAAGTAACATCTAATGTCTTATTTGCAGAGACATATGCCATCAGAAGGGGCACCTAGCATTAGGACCCCATTGAGAACTCAGCCACACATCCCCTGATGAGGATTGTAAATCCGAAACGCGTAGGGAGTGGAGCATGGTGGTGATACATGATCTATACTGAGAGTTCTACATCAGGCTGTCACTAGCAAAAGGACCTCCTGAAATGAAGTAACTCTAATTGGTACCTGCTCTGATGGAAAGAAGCTGGTGAGACCTTTCCTATATATAGGGGAAGTGGGCTTTGTTGATTTCCATATGCAGGGATATGTGCCAGTTGCTATGGGGTGTAAAAAGTGACACCAGCATATCTGCAACTGACATAAGGTTTGAAGGTGAACTATAACGAAGGGCAGGTTGAGCTCTATGGATAACACCTTTGAATGAATCATAGCTCCTAGTATGATAACAGAGTTTTTTAGATAGTGTGACACTTGGGCACTGTTTGATTTTTATATGTATAGTTTGTGAGACGTTCTAGTCTTTTAAATAAACCATTAAACGTTAAGGTTTAACCTCTTAACATTAGTTCAGCTATAATGAATTATCTAATCCTCTCTCCCTAAGTGAGGTGGGAAAGAAATTATCACTGGGGAGAATTGTTATCCTGCTAACTAGATTAAGAGATAGTCTCGACATTTTTCTTCAGAAGCACACCGCTCCCCAGCCTCCTGACTCTTGATTCCTCGAGGGCAGGTGTTGCATCTCGAGTGACAACTGAGCTTCAGCAGCATCGTCCTGCTGCTAAATAAAATGTGCTTCTGTGATTGTCAGTAATTTTATTCTGAGTCCATTTATAATGCACGATATACAGAATTTAATGATAGATGAAAAACAGCTTGTTTAATAGCCTGTCTACACTGGCAAACCCAGACTTCAGATACTAACTGAACAATCTATAATAGATCATTCTGTGCACCTGTGTTGCAATTGTTCTCAGCATCACAAGTAGAGATGAGCAATCCTTTTAGTGTTTGTGTTCGGTTTGGCGAACTTCCAGAAACCCACTGAATTCAATAGGAGGTAAAAACAAAGGCATAGAAAACACCCTCAGGGGGCGGGGCCAAATGGCAAGTTCTGAAAAAAAAAAAAAGTTTTCTAAGTGTATTATCTCGGGGTACAGGGCTGCTCAAGTGCTGTCGGACCCCTTGCCTGGATGCTGCAGACATGCTGCATCCACTGCTGTAATTAGATCACCATGCCTGGTTTGGTGAAAGGTCCTCTTTAAGTATTTCTATTTCCTGTTGACAGGTGTCGCTGATAGTTTATTCTTTTCAAGGACCTTGAGCTGTGAAAATGCTAGAACAGTGTGTTTTGAAGCCTTCCTGCTGTTGCTACCTGAAATATCCTTACCTTGTTGCTGTGCTTCCTGGTCCATTGGTGGAGGTGAGGGGATCTTTGCTCAGGGCTGATCAGGAGGAAGGGAAAGGGTGGCAGCCTGGACATCCTCACCTTCAGAGGTAATTCTGGGATCAGGGTGAACTAGGGAACCCTAGTAAAAGGGTCAAACAAGTTCCCCTAATTACCTTTTGTCATCATACCAATCCTGCCGTCTTACTCCCTTGACCGTTATAATATCCAGTGACAATGAGACCCTCACGTTATCAATCCTATAAGTAATTAGTTAAAAACACATAAATATCCTTTATTTGAAATAAAACACACAACACATGTTGCAGACAACACCCTATTTTACCCATTTATTAACCCCAAACATACCTAGCTCTGACGATAATCCACAGCACCTTGTCCTGCAAAGCGCTGCAGCCTGCTACATCTCACTGTTTGTAATTATATTAGGCTGAAGGCACACTGTGCGAGGGACTTGCGCGAGTGCAATGCGAGGGAAACTCGCATTGCTCTCAGACCATTGTTGCCCTATCAGGCAGGGAAGACTGGTGCGAGTTCCCCGCACCTAACTCACATTGCAAGTCAGAAGCGAGTGCAGTCGCAGCATGCTGCGACTGCAAGCGATTGTGACGTACGAGAGGGCAATAAAAGTTGATGGGGGCGAGAAAATCTCACCCCCATACAGCAAATTGAGCGATATTCGCATTAGTTGTTGTTAAAATCGTTTCAAACTCACCGGCTGTCAAAACCAGCAAGTTTGAAATTACTGCTTTCCCTGTACAGTAATCAATAATGTTCCAACGCTGTCACAGCAGTGCTGAAACATTATCTACTATATAATTGCCGTAGGCACTTTCGTGTCGGACCCCGCAAAAGACCGTGGCTTTGTCACTCTGTGATGTCACCACGTGCGAGGCATTGCCCGCGTAGCGGGCATTGCGACCCCTCGCCGCTGTCATCCCGCTCCGGAGCAGCTGCTGTCAGCACATGCTGACACAGTGCTCCGGAGCCTGTGCCCCTGTGCCTCGCCGCTGTCATCCCGCTCCGGAGCAGCTGCTGTCAGCACATGCTGACACAGTGCTCCGGAGCCTGTGCCCCTGTGCCCCTGTGCCCCTGTGCCTCGCCGCTGTCATCCCGCTCCGGAGCAGCTGCTGTCAGCACATGCTGACACAGTGCTCCGGAGCCTGTGCCCTTGTGCCTCGCCGCTGTCATCCCGCTCCGGAGCAGCTGCTGTCAGCACATGCTGACACAGTGCTCCGGAGCCTGTGCCCCTGTGCCTCGCCGCTGTCATCCCGCTCCGGAGCAGCTGCTGTCAGCACATGCTGACACAGTGCTCCAGAGCCTGTGCCCCTGTGCCCCTGTGCCCCTGTGCCTCGCCGCTGTCATCCCGCTCCGGAGCAGCTGCTGTCAGCACATGCTGACACAGTGCTCCGGAGCCTGTGCCCCTGTGCCCCTGTGCCCCTGTGCCTCGCCGCTGTCATCCCGCTCCGGAGCAGCTGCTGTCAGCACATGCTGACACAGTGCTCCGGAGCCTGTGCCCCTGTGCCCCTGTGCCTCGCCGCTGTCATCCCGCTCCGGAGCAGCTGCTGTCAGCAAATGCTGACACAGTGCTCCGGAGCCTGTGCCCCTGTGCCCCTGTGCCCCTCTGCCTCGCCGCTGTCATCCCGCTCCGGAGCAGCTGCTGTCAGCACATGCTGACACAGTGCTCCAGAGCCTGTGCCCCTGTGCCCTGTGCCCCTGTGCCTCGCCGCTGTCATCCCGCTCCGGAGCAGCTGCTGTCAGCACATGCTGACACAGTGCTCCGGAGCCTGTGCCCCTGTGCCCCTGTGCCTGTCATACTTACCACCAGATCGCACCCGCCTCCGTCTTCCTGCATGTTCCTCTGTCCTCCGTCTTCCGCCCGCTATCTTCTATGTCGCCGCCCCGTACATATTGAAACCAAGATGGCGGCCGGGAAGTATCACGAAAGTTCCCGGCCGCCATCTTGGTTTCGCCCTGTTCACAGTGGCGACATGCAAGATGGCGATGGAAGTAAGTATTTCGCCACCACCCCCGGCCTCCACTGACCACTCTGCCCCCCGGCCTCTGCTGACCACTCTGTCCCCCTTGATCTCCGCTGACCACTTTGCCCCCTGGCCGCTGACCACTCTGCCCCCCCTTCCCTCCACTGACCACTCTGCCCCCACCCTCAGCTGACCACTCTGCCCCCCACTGCCCTCCGCTGACCACTCTGCCCCCCCAGCCTCCGCTGATCACTCTGCCCCCCTTGGGCCTACGCTGACCACTCTGCCCCCCCCGTTCTCTGCTGACCACTCTGCCTTCCGTCCTCCGCTGATAAACTCTGCCCTCCGTCCTCCGCTGACCACTCTGCCCTCCGTCCTCCGCTGACCACTGAGCCACTGTACAGTGCTGACCACTGAGCCACCGTGCAGTGCTGACCACTGAGCCACCGTACAGTGCTGACCACTGAGCCACCGTACAGTGCTGACCACTGAGCCACCGTACAGTGCTGACCACTGAGCCACCGTACAGTGCTGACCACTGAGCCACCGTACAGTGTGACCACTGAACCACCGTACAGTGCTGACCACTGAGCCACCGTACAGTGCTGACCACTGAGCCACCATACAGTGCTAACCACTGAGCCACCATATACAGTACTAACCACTGAGCCACCATATACAGTACTAACCACTGAGCCACCATATACAGTGCTAACCACTGAGCCACCATATACAGTGCTAACCAATGAGCCACCATATACAGTGCTAACCACTGAGCCACTGTACAGTGCTGACCACTGAGGCACCGTACAGTGCTGACCACTGAGCCACCGTAGAGTGGCTGACCACTGATCCACCATATACAGTGCTAACCACTGAGCCACCATATACAGTGCTAACCACTGAGCCACTGTACAGTGCTGACCACTGAGCCACCGTGCAGTGCTGACCACTGAGCCACCGTACAGTGCTGACCACTGAGCCACCGTACAGTGCTGACCACTGAGCCACCGTACAGTGCTAACCACTGAGCCACCATATACAGTGCTAACCACTGAGCCACCATATACAGTGCTAACCATTGAGCCACCGTACAGTGCTAACCACTGAGCCACCGTACAGTGCTAACCACTGAGCCACCATAAATCTAATTTATAATTGCCTTAGTGCACTTCTGGCATTTTCGGGTCAACTTCCGTTGTTGTGGACGTGGCTGCCGCAAGGCCATTGCGAGCCGTTGCCGGATGCCTCTGTGCCTCTCTCATACTTACCACCAGATCGCACCCGCCTCCGTCTTCCTGCATGTTCCTCTGTCCTCCATCTTCTGCCTGCTATCTTCTATGTCGCCGCCCCGTACAGTGCTGACCACTGAGCCACCGTAGAGTGCTGACCACTGAGCCACCATATACAGTGCTAACCACTGAGCCACCATAAACAGTGCGAACCACTGAGCCACTGTACAGTGCTGACCACTGAGCCACCGTGCAGTGCTGACCACTGAGCCACCGTACAGTGCTGACCACTGAGCCACCGTACAGTGCTGACCACTGAGCCACCATACAGTGCAACCATGAGCCACTTACAGTGCTAACCACTGAGCCACCATATACAGTGCTAACCACTGAGCCACCGTACAGTGCTAACCACTGAGCCACCGTACAGTGCTAACCACTGAGCCACCGTACAGTGCTAACCACTGAGCCACCGTACAGTGCTAACCACTGAGCCACCGTACAGTGCTAACCACTGATGCCACCGTACAGTGCTAACCACTGAGCCACCATACAGTGCTAACCACTGAGCCACCGTAACAGTGCTAACCACTGACTCACGTACAGTGCTAACCTCAGCCCCCATACAGTGCTAACCACTGAGCCACCATATACAGTGCTAACCACTGAGCCACCATATACAGTGCTAACCACTGAGCCACCATATACAGTGCTAACCACTGAGCCACCATATACAGTGACTAACACTGAGCCACCATATACAGTACTAACCACTGAGCCACCATATACAGTGCTAACCACTGAGCCACCTTATACAGTGCTAACCACTGAGCCACCGTACAGTGCTAACTACTGAGCCACCATACAGTGCTAACCACTGAGCCACCGTACAGTGTTAACCACTGAGCCACCGTACAGTGCTAACCACTGAGCCACCGTACAGTGCTAACCACTGAGCCACCGTACAGTGCTAACCACTGAGCCACCATAAAGTGCTAACCACTGACTCACCGTATACAATGTTAAACACTCAGCCACCATACAGTGCTAATCACTCAGCCACCTTATACAGTTCTAACCACTGAGCCACCTTATACAGTGCTAACCACTGACCCACCATACTGTGCTAACCAATGAGCCTCCATACAAAGTTAAGCACTCTGCCTCCATATAGTGCTAACCACTGAGCGCCCGTATACTGTGCTAACCACTGAGTCACCCATACTTTGCTAAACACTAAGCCACCGCGCAGTGCTAACCACTGAGCCACCGCGCTGTGCTAACCACTGAACCACCATACTGTGCTAACCACTAAGCCACCGTACAATGCTAACCACTGAGCCACCATACTGTCCTAACTACTGAGCCACCGTGCAGTGCTAAACATTGAGCCACCATACAGTGCTAACCACTGAGCCACCTTACAGTGCTAACCACTGATCCACTGTACAGTGCTAACCACTGAGCCAGCATACAGTGCTAACCACTGAGCCACCATATACAGTGCCAACCACTGAGGCACCATACAGTGCTAATCACCGAGTCACCGTATACAGTGCTAACCACTGAGTCACATTACTGCTCTAATTATTGAGCCATCATATACAGTGCCAACCACTTAGCCACCATAGAGTGCTAACCACTGAGGCTCAGTTTACAGTGCTAACTATTGAGCCAGCGTATACTGTGCTAACCACTGAGACCCTGTATACTCTGCTAACCACTCAGCCGCCGTATACTCTGCTAACCACTGAGCAGCATAAAGTCTGCTAACCACTGAGTTGCTGTAAACTCTGCTAAGCACAGTGCTGCGGGCAGGAGAGGGCCAGGGGACAGCGGCCGCGTGCGGCCAGGAAGGCCCCCCCGCCCCTACTGCCCGCACCCGGCCGCTGTTCCCCGACCCCCTCCTGCACACACCCGGCCGCTCTTCCTCGGCCACCTCCTGCCCACACATGGCCGTTGTTCCCCGGCCCCCTTCTGCCCGCTGTTCCCCGGCCGCCTCCTGCCCGCACATGGCCGCTGTCCCCCTGACCCCCTCCTGCCGCACCCGATCGCTGTCTCCCTGCCTCCCTCCTGCCCGCATCCGGCCACTGTCCCCCGGCCCCCTCCTGCACGCACCTGGCCGCTCTTCCTCAGCCTCCTCCTGCCCGCACATGGCTGTTATTCCACCAGCCCCCTTCTGCCCGCTGTTCCCCGGCTTGCTCCTGAACGCACCCGGCCACTGTCCCCCGGCCCCCCTGACCGCACCCGCCTGCTGTCTCCACCTGGACTCCGGCACCGCTGCACACTGGCACCGCTGCACACCGGTACTGCTGTATGTATTCTATCTACTATATAATTGCCGTAGGCACTTCCATGTCGGACCCCGCAAAAGATCGTGCCTTTGTCACTCTGTGACGTCACCACGTGCGACCCCTCGCCGCTGTCAGCACACACCCCCAACCCCTGTCACCACACCCCCCCCATATGTCCTCACCCCCCCCCATATGTCCGCACACCCCCGCTCCGATCCCGCTCCGGAGCCGCTGCTGTCAGCACATGCTGACACAGTGCTCCGGAGCCTCTCCTGTAACCACACTCCCCGATGTCCACACACACCATAGCTGTCACCACACACACCCCATATGTCCGCATCCCATATGTCCGCCAAAATCGCGGCAGATGCGGTGAAAAAACCGCATCTGCCGCGATTGCCGCATAACCGCTGCACTTGCGGCGCGGTTGCGGTAATCCCCATAGAAAGTATAGGGGGACTTGCGGCAGGTGCGGCAAGTGCGGTTTTGCACTTGCCGCACCTGCCGCAAGTCCCCCTATACTTTCTATGGGGATTATTTGAAAATGTTAAAAAAAATTTAAAAATATTCTAGACACCCGATGCATTTGCATCGGGCTCACAGCTAGTTGTATATAAAAGTCAACCGCAATGCAAATTAAAAAGGTCTTTGTGTTAATTATTATTTTAATCCCCTCTGCAGGCTCTGCGCTACATGTCGTCACAGAGCCTCCAGATGCGACTATTGCAAGTCAGTGTCATAAGGGTTAAATTGCTGTGGGTGTGCTGCCATCATGTATACACAGAATATATGACTCTGTGTATACATGGTGACAACACACCATGGCAGTGCAGGTGTTAAACCTTTATTTTACATCTCCCGGCATTTGTCGGCTTATTTTATTTCACTTGGAAGCCACTCTGCTCCTGCACTTATGGAACGGGCTGTGAGAGACTACGTAAAGGCTTTCTGGACCAGGGACAGTGCTGAAAAATGCTGAGCTGTCCCTGGTCCTCAGCGCAAATGGCATAGTGTATCCTCAGCTCATCAGAGCGAGAGCTGTACATGGGACTAACGACATTTGCGTACGCAAACAGCGTACCATGACAGCCGCTGTCCCAGGTGCTGAAGCTCCAGCGTGATATTACTGTAATATCACGCTTATCACACTAGACCTTCAGGAACACG
Source organism: Allobates femoralis (assembly GCA_033576535.1). Lineage (NCBI taxonomy): Eukaryota > Metazoa > Chordata > Amphibia > Anura > Aromobatidae > Allobates > Allobates femoralis. The sequence goes on from JARQOC010000277.1 coordinate 88,682, forward strand.
GACAGCTCAGGATATTGGGTACCTCAGCTGTGTCCTCAGGTGATGTCATTCACATCACCACTCTCACAGCAGCTCTCGGTGAAGTCACTGTGTTCTAGAGCTCGCGCTGATAGGTCAGTCACTTCACCGCTAAGCGTGACTTCTGATGCAGCAGGGCAAAACCCTCTGCACAGCCCTCCAAACAGTATAATTGACCCCCACAAAGCCCTCTAAACAGCATAATTGACCCCCACAAAAGCCCTCTAAACAGCATAATTGACCCCCTACACAGCCCACCAAACAGTATAACATGCCCCTACACAGCCCTCCAAAAAGTATAATTTGCTATTTGCTCACACACAGCACATTAAATAGTATAATGGACCCCACATAGCCCTCCAAATAGTATGATGCCCCCCACATAACTCTCCAAATAGTATGATGGCTCCCAACATATCCCATCAAATAATATGATGGAGCCCATATAGCACTCCATATAGTATGATGGCCCCACAAACAGCCCTTTAAATAGAATGATGGCTCCCACAAAGCACTACAAATAGTATGATGGCCCTTCAAATAGCCCCTCAAATAGCATGATAACCAGCATAAAGTATTGATAAAAAAAGTATTCGCCTCTCTCCATTCCCCTGCTGTCCAAGTCTCTGCAGCATGTGGCCTGTGGTACTCAGCACAGCAGTCACATTGTAATGACATCATCGCACCCGCTGTGCTGAGACTTAAATCAGGGAGAATAATGGAGGCAGGGAACATCAGCTGATGGTATCCCTCTTCTTGCTTTCAACTTTATGTGCATAACGGTGATAACATCTTTTCACAAAAGAATCCCTTCAATGTAAAATACTGTAAATGCATATTGCAGTTATGGCGTATGCGCAGAATATGTGCAGGAGTTGCCAGTATTTTACTGTCGATGCTTCACTATAAAGGGGACTAACGACTAACAGATATTTGCATATAGCTGTAGTGTGGGCCCCTAGAGTTGTGGGCCTCAGACACCTCCGCTGATCCTGTTCAGAGACCACTTTTTTTGTCATCCACTATTCATTTTTTGATTTACTATCCCAGAGACAGATAAATCAGGGATATTTAGTGAATCCACTCTGCTGTCCCAGGAGAATATTCTCCATCAGTAGATCCAGACTGACCACTGGTGATCGTGGTATGGTATTTTCTGTAGGACCAGAGAAATTGTGTTTTGTTCTTCCATCATCTTAGTTGAGTGACCTATTGGGATTGATCCAAATTTGTCTTCATTGCGTGAATGTGCACGTTTTAGGCTCCATTTACAACTGTCTGTGGAACACTCCACTTGTAGACGCACAGATGGTCAGTTATATATTTGACTAATACCCTAATACCTATTTAAATGTGCATTGCATTTAATAAATACTTGTCAGATAACTTATAAACTATCTTTGATTTTAAGTATTAGGGTGAAATTGTACAGACTTTTAAGGTAACCTATATTAAAGTAAGAACGACTGGCACACCTACATGTGAAGGTGCTAGCAGGAAAAAAACAATATGTGTAAATAAATAATTATCCGCGGCACACTAAACATTACATGACATAATGGCTAAAAATGAGTGACTAGCATATAGGAAACGAATGCAAATTTGGATGAAGAAAATTGGCATTGCAGAAACTGCTTAAGGATACAAGATGAAAAAATGAGAATCTTGGTTGATGCATTGGCCATTGCATGTAAGCCTGATAACCTACGTCAAGGTGCTCTCATATATATTGGGTCCCTGACCGTGTGCCTCTGTCTGCGGTACAAATGCATATGAGGATATGTGCCTCTGAGTGCAATTAAAACCTGCATGTATGGGTGTGGGTAGGAGCTTGACTACAGCAAGAGGGTGATCTAGACATGGTAAACTAGACATGGCTATCGGGGAAAGGGTGCTCAGTCAGAAAACTGTAGCAATGTAACACATGTAGGTGTGCCAGTCGTTCTTACTTTAGTATTGTTACAGTTTTCTGACTGAGCCCAATTCCCTCAATAGCCATGTCTAGTTTACCATATCTAGTTCACCATCTTTCTGTAGTCAAGCTTCCTACCACACCCATACACGCAGGTTTTAATTGCACTCAGAGGCACATATCCTCATATGCATTTGTACCACAGACAGAGGCACAAGGTCGGGGACCCGATAGATATGAGAGCACCTTGACGTAGGTTATCGGGCTTACATGCAATCTCGTGGGACCTCCCTGTTCTTGATATGAAGGAACATTTTACAGGGTGGTTACAAAAGAACAAGAAAATTTCATGAGATCACATTGTTCTTCCAGTTTTAAATGCTGCTGAGTGGTGAAAGGGCAGTGCCATATTGGGTAAAGGACTACACAAGCCCATAGACATCTCTTCTCACAGCCTTTTAAACTTCAGTCCTACAATAAGTATACTGGGCACCAATATAAAAGAAGGGCATATCTCTTCAAAGGAAAGACATGATGAAAACCAAAAAGAAGCAGCACAGGGATTTTAGCATTGTAACATACTCATTTTTTGTGACACCCAACAGGTCTTCATTAAACATCATTTTAAATAATATATCATCATAAAGGAGAATGTATAAGAATATTGTCACTCCAATCACATTTAATCAAGATAAATTCATTTATAATCACATATTTATATCACTAGAAAGCACAATCTCCATCCGTTGATAAATGGTAGGCTTTATCATACAGAATATGTTAATATTAGCTCTTCGCACTGCTGCTTTTTCCTTATGTGATTTCTTGTGTGATATAAATGGACACACGTCTGATCTCTTCATGTGTTTATCCCCTTGTCTCCTCCCTACTCTGTCAGTTCACTTGTAGCAGTAGATGTGAGGACAGGATTAGGCATATTACCAGATTGGAAAAGGTTGTGTGTGGGTTGAGGTCAGTCCGGGGACACTGACTGTCAGGATAGCTAAACTGACCCAGTTTTAATTATTGACTACATGATTCACCAAGAGCATCTACTGTAAAGAATTCAATGTACAGACACTGCAACAATATTTGTCACACATCAAAGCCAATCTAAACTAAATATTTGTATGACTGTTATTTCACAGGTTGTTTAATCCAATCATATAAACTGATGTATCATTCCAGAGAAAATGAAAATGTACTTTGTGCAATCCGTAATTCAGATCTACAGATTTAATTACACATATAAGGTTTTTTTTTTTGTTTTTGGAGTTCTCTGGGAAGAGAAAAACAAAAGAAAGAGGATTTCCATATACAAAAATTTCCCAAGTATCCTACTTGGTAAATCATATTAAGGTCCCCTCTTACAAGAAGGCTTCTCGCTACATTGGCCTCTTTTAAGTGCTCCGCCGGTTCAACGAGGTGTGCTACCATTTGAAATTGTCTGTCTCCTTGCAGATCCATACCTCTTTCCATGTCTCCTGCTGTTCTTGGTCGCTACTCCCAGGATTTAGTTAATTCTCCTTCTCCTATTAGAGCCAAGGACATCTATAAAGTTAAGGACATTCTGGCCATGAAGAAAAGAGGGGTCAGGATGCTATTTCTGGTCAACTGGAAGGGATTCGGTCCTGAAGAAAAATCCTTGGGGCCTGAGGAGAATATTGATGCTTCAGTCCTTCCTTACACTGTGTTCCAAATTATTATGCAAATGTTCTCTTTTTCTTATTTTCCTAAATGGTCGGTGAAAATGACAGTCAGTGTAATAAAAGTCATCACCCATGAGAGTATACATCGAATTTTATTGAAGAAACCTCCCAATGATAACAGTATAATCAGTATAATCTTCAAAATTAAAAAAAAACTCTAAATGCACTGTTTCAAATTATTAGGCACGGTAGAGTTTCTAAACATTTGATATGTTTGAAAGAACTTAAAATGCTAATTTGTTGAATTTGCAGCATGAGGAGGTCAGATTCGCTGAAATAAAAAGCTATTTAACTCCAAAACATCCTAACAGGCCAAGTTACATGTTAACATAGGAACCCTTCTTTGATATCACCTTCACAATTCTTGCATCCAATGAACTTGTGAGTTTCTGGAGAGTTTCTGCTTGTATTTCTTTGCATGATGTCAGAGTAGCCTCCCAAAGCTGCTGTTTTGATGTGAACTGCCTCCCACCCTCATAGATCTTTTGCTTGATTATACTCCTAAAGTTCTCTATAGGGTTGAGGTCAGGGGAAGATGGTGGCCACACCATGAGTTTATCTCCTTTTATGCCCATAGCAGCCAATGGCACAGAGTTATTCTTTGTAGCATGAGATGGTGCATTGACATACATGAGGATGATTTTGTTCCTAAAGGCACGTTTTTGCTTTTTGTACCATGGAAGAAAGTTCTCAGTTGGAAACCCTATATATGTTGCAGAGGTCATTTTCACACCTTCAGGAACCTTAAAGGGGCCTACCAGCGTTTTCTCAATGACTCCAGCCCAAAACATGACTCCTCCACCTCCTTGCTGACATCGCAGCCTTGTTGGGACATGGTGGCCATCCACCAACCATCCACTACTCCATCCATCTGGACTATCCAGGGTTGCTTAGTACTCATCAGTAAACAAGACTGTTTGAAAATTAGTCTTCATGTATATCTGGACCCACTGCAACTGTTTCTGCTTGTGAGCACTGTTTAGGGGTGGCCGAATAGTAGGTTTATGCACCACAGCAAGCCTTTGAAGGATCCTACACCTTGAGGTTCGAGGGACTCCAGAGGCACCAGCAGCTTCAAATATCTGTTTGTTGGTTTGTAAGGCCTTTTTAGCAGCTGCTCTCTTAATCTGATGAACTTGCATGGCAGAAACCTTCCTCTTTCTGCCTTTATCTGCACAAACACATCTGTGCTCAGAATCAGCAACAAATCTCTTCACAATACAATGATCACGCTTAAGTTTTCGTGCAATATCAAATGTTTTCATCCCTTGTACAAGGCATTGCACTATTTGTTGCTTTTCGGCAGCAGAGACATCCTTTTTCTTTCCCATGTTACTTGAAAACTGTGGCCTGCGTAATATTGTGGAACACACAGTTTTTCTTTTATTGGGCTCACCTGCCAAACTAATTAAAACAGATATCTGAGATTGATTTCAATGATCCAAAGAACCCGGAGACAAAATACCATCAATGAGTTTCATTGAAAAAAATAAAAATAAAACCCTATGACACTTAAAACCAATTTGCATAATAATTTGGAACACAGTGTAGAGGATGGTCCTCCCCTCAGGCACCTTTCCCCTTTTGTTAAACCTCCTTAGAAAGTTCCTGGCAGGTTTGAAGATGGTGGGGCGTAAGGGACGGGTAATTGTCATGCCCTCAGCCAAGGGGCCAGTCTCTGCTAAGCAGGGAGATTGGCGCCCACCACGGAGCTCCAATAATTCTGCTTACCATGTCCATGGTTCCACGCGGCCATCTGCTTCCCTGTCTGCTAGGAACCTACATTCTCTTGGCAGTTCTTCTGGGAATGCTCTTCGAATGCGAGTCTGGCATCCTGCACATACTTAAAGGAGCAGTGCACCTGATCCCTATTAGGACCAAGAATGTTAAACGGCTCTGTGCATAAAAAGTATCTTCCCCCTATGGAAGGTGCCTTGGCCACATGTTCACTCATTTGGATCGTTGGCCTCTTCCCAGGTCACACTCCTGCAGTGCTCTGTGATAGGCAGACTATTGCTTTGCTTTTAGGTAATACCGCTGTCTCCCCCGAATTTGTAAAAGTATGGTTGGGTCAGCCAAACCTGAACATAGATGGGTTCACCCATTACTAGGACCATAGCACAGAGTGAGGACTACTAATGGGGCCATGAGACAGAGTGGGGCTACTAAAAGGGCTATGACACAGTGTGAGGGCTACTAAGTGGCTATGACACAGTGAGGGGGTAACTAAGGGTGCCATAATACAGAGTGGGGCTAATAAGTGGACCATAACACAGTGTGGGGGGATACTAATGGGCTATGATACAGTCTGGAGGCAACTAATGGGGCTATGATACAGTGTGGGAGCTACTAATGGGGCCATGATACAGTGTGGGGACTAGTAAGAGGGCCATAACACAGTGTGGTGGCTACTAATGAGGCCATGATACAGTGTAGGGCTTACTAAGAAGGACATAATATAGTGTGGGGGCTACTAAGAGGGCCATGACATGGTGTTGGGGCTACTAATGGAGCCATGACACAGAGTGGGGGCTACTAAGAGGGCCATAACACAGTGTGGATACTATTAAAAGGACCATGACACAGTGTGGGTGCTACTAAAAGGGTCATGTCATGTGAGGGATTTCTTAGTAACAGTGCGATCACCTGCTGAGATTCTCCTACATCCACTATAAAGGTACCTTTACACGCGGCAACTTTTCTAGGAATTTCACTGGCAACTTACTGGTTGCAGTGAAATCATGGACACATTGTTCTATCTTGTTGCTGTGTACAAATGGAACAATGTCTCCATGATTTCACTGCAACCAGTAAGTTGCCAGTGAAATTCCTAGAAAAGCTGTCACGTGTAAAGGTACCTTTAGGGTGCTCCACCATAATTCTAAACAGGGTTATCTGGATAGGGGCCCACTCACAAGTTGTGCCACCACCCCACATCCCCCCCAAGCAGAATCCCTAGCTATGCCTCTAAGTCACGTAGTAAACTATATCACTAAGGTTAATAACCAACTCAACTTCCCCCTGCTGTGTTAACCAGAGCACCATGTAATGAATGCTTCATTGTAACTTTGAGATGCAAATGTAAAGCAGATACTGTAGTTTTAATGAAAGTGTGTGTTTTGGAAACACGCATTTTAAATAACCATAGACCATTATAGAAGGGGTTTACTAGTTCAAAAACTCAATTAGCCACAGTGCAGACTGATGGTACCTTTACACGCAGCTACAGGTAACAGGTTTTCCACAGGTAACTTACTGGTTGCAGTGACATCATGGAGACATAGTTCCATTTGTACACAGCAACAAGGTAGAACCATGTCTCCATGATTTCACTGCAGCCAGTAAGTTACCTGTGGAAAACCTGTTACCTGTAGCTGCGTGTAAAGGTACCATGAGTAGAAAGAGTGTTTCACCAACAAATAATTCTCTCAGAAATAATTATTTTAATTGACACCATATAATGCTTAATTGTCTCCATGATGGAGTTGAAAGTGGAGCAGATTCCTGTACAGACATCAGCTAATCACAGAGGTCCCTGCTGCAGATCACCTTGTAGACAGCTTTATTTTGGGGAAATCCTTGTTACAAACAGGAAATATCCAAAGCAGGAAACCTCTTTAAGCTTGGATGACACAAAGATTTCTGAGGTAGGCTGGCTTCACACTGCGGTCAGGTCCGATCCGGGGCTGTCAGGGGAGAACCTGAAAGCTCGGACCGGATCTGGACACAGAACCGGAGGGCAAATATGCCGGATGCTGCAGAGCTCAGCTGTCCCCTGCGAAGTGGTGCTGAACTGCTTCACAGGGGACAGCTCCCTGGTGCTGAAATTCCGCATAGCTCACACTGAACTTCAGCCGCAGGTGTCCGGTTCCCGGATCCTCCCGGATCCTCCTGGATCGGGGCAATCCGGCCCCATAGACTCCTATGTTAGGGAGCGCTGGATTGCCCCGGATCCAGGAGGATCCGGGAGAATCCGGGAGGATCCGATTTGGGGAGATTTTTCTGCCCGGACACAAAAATACTGCATGCTCCGATTTTGTGTCCAGGAGAAAAATCTGATTCCTCCCGGATTCTCACGGACACATGGAAACCAGATGGCAGAGAGTTGCCATCCGGCTCCATCCGGCCCCATTGGGCTACATGGGGTGAAAATCGGGTCCGGGGCTGTCAGGTTCACCCCTAACAGCCCTGGATCGGACCTGACCGCAGTGTGAAGCCAACCCAATTCCCTACATTGGCAAAAAACACCAAATAATACATGTGTACACTGGTAATTTAGTAGGCCTATGATTGTAGACAAAAAGACGAGCTGATTCATGGAAGCAATATTATGCAGCATCTGTGCAATGTGTTCATTACTTTCAGCTCATCTGAAGTTCGCTCTAAACTGGCACAGCAATCACAGTGATTTGGCTTGATTTTGATTGACAAGAAACATTATCAGATTTTCCCCTCCATTCCCTTCGTATCATAATGTAAACATCACTCGGTGAACCAATCTGCTGCATATGCTTCCAAGATTTATAATCCTAACACACATGATGATAAATCATTGAATAAACGTATAAAAGTAGTTTTAACATTATTCACTTATCTATGTAATTATCTGCATTATGACCACAAGTACTAATTCTTCTGTGGATCACAGAATGGTAATATACTTCTGTTTTGAAGATAAAGAATACTATTACTTAAAATAGCATGCACTTGGCAAGACCTGATAGAAGAAACTAATGTTACATTTATTTTTAGGCTCTTATCCAAAGCCGCACACAGTTAAAGCAAACATGGAAAATATTTGGAATACTATAGTGGAACAGTTCCTGCTGACAAATGTATGAGCAATTTGGGAAAACCCTTTTTTTCTTCAGTCATCTGCAGCACCATCAAAGAATAAAGATATTAGCAACATTTACTTATGTCTGTGTGTTTGACAAAAAATCATCTTTTGCATATATGACAATGGTTTGGGGGCTACTGGCTCATATTATAGGGCGTCTTTTATTATATGGCGTCACCAAGAATAAGATAAAATGTGGAATCCCTAACAGAATTCAAACTGCATGCTGTACTTTTCATGTGTCACTACAGGCTGGACACTGAAGACATACAGCTCTCAAGACCTGTGTGTCAGCATATAAGAACTCTATGAGACATACAGGTGCATCTCAATGAATTAGAATATCATCAAAAAGTTCATTTATTTCAGTAATTCAATACAAAAAGTGAAATGCATATAATATATAGACAGGGGTGCATCAAGTCCCCCTGCCGCCTGAGCCTAAAACCCTAAGACTGCGGAGTGGGGGCGGGGAGGGGATTGTGCCAGTAGCAGCTCTCACCGGCCGCAGGTGAGGAGGGGGGGGGGTGGGGGGATGCTAGTAGCTCCCGGACGCCAGTGAGGAGTGAAGAGCGGGGTTGTGGGTGCCAGCAGCTCCCGCTGCGGCAGCAGGGGGAGAGGCTATCTCTTACCACAGCCGGCAGTGCAAATCACACAGGAGGTCACTGTGTGGTGCTGGTGCCGCCCCCTTCTGCACAGCCGCTCCCCCTGCTTATTTGCCGCCTGAGCTTAAGGGCTCACACTGTCCAATGGACGGTGCGGCCCTGTATATAGAGTCATTACAAACAGAGTGATCTATTTCAAGTGTTTATTTATGTTAATGTTGATGGTTATGGCTTACAGTCAATGAAAACCCAAATGTCATAATCTCAGAAAATTAAAGAAGGCAGGTATAGGTGGACGTGCCGGTGTAGGTCAAAGAGGAGGTAATAGCCAATGCTTTCTATTCTGTTTTGTTCAGGAAAATGACTTAAATTAAAAAATCTTGTACCAGAAGGAGGAGGTCCAAGTGAAGGAGGAGGTTGAGATGGATATGGCGGTGTAGGTGGAAGAGGCGGAGAAGACAATAAACACTTTTTTCCTGCTTTATTCTTGGTTTTGCTTAGGAAAATCATTTAAAGGGAGCCTGTCACCTCATGCTAGCCCCCTGACCTATTGGGTCGGTCGACAGGGTAGGGGGTACTCGGATACCGGGACAGGGGGTTGACTTCGGTGGGGATCACGGCTGGTCGGTTCCCGGTTCCGTGTCCTGGACCCTAAGTGGCGGGGTGGGAGTGATGATAATGGGGGATTGCTAACCTGACACCACCTGTGGTACTTGGTAATAGGGCTACCAGCGCTGCGGCCGGTCGTTGAGCTGATGGAAATGCAGCTTTGGTAGTACAGCTCCCCACCGGTGGAGCTTTACGTCAGGGCAGCGGGGTGGATGAGGGGAGTAGTAGTCCTCACCTCTGTGATGCTGTAGAGGCCTCCAGGCGGAGGATGAAAGGCGACCAGACACCAGATCAGCTCAAACAGTTCTTTACTGGCACCAGATGAAATCAGTACACGGTACAGTCTGGGTTAACCGGGGGCCATAGCCGCGGATTGTGGACGCTTTTCCAGAGTCTGGGAGAGGTGCCATTAATATGGCGTTCCTGGTCCTGTTCCTCTCTCTCTGTGCTTCCCCCTCTTGAGTCAAGTCTCTAGTCCTCGGGGTGTGTTACCTAAAGTCTCCTTACGTCTCAGTGTCGTGAACCCAGCTGTGGGACCGATGTTGGACTTCTTGAGGGGTGCTGTGGCTCCCTTATGTTGGGCCCACAGCCTGCCGGTCTGTGGTTAGGGTAGACCGTAACTAGCCGCCTCGGTTCCGGTATACCGGTGATGACCTGGGTCTCTAGCTGGCTCCAACCAGTCCTGAAGTGGCCCCCTTCTACATGTGGGTCACCCCTCTCCTAAGAGGTGCCCTACTGTCATGGCCGCAGGGTCTTCTGCATCCGTCCTCCTTGCTGTCTTACAGCGTCTGCCTAACACTAACTGTCACTCCCTGTCTTCCGCTTCTCCTGGCTCCACCCCCTGGGACCTACTGAATATCCAGTCCCTGGACTAAGGTAGCCTATTGTGTGGGTGTTGGGTGCAGACTCTGTAGGTTTCTCCACATCCACGGCTACGGAGGCACTACACCTTCTGTTTGGGGTGCAGTACCTCCCTGTGGCGCCTTGCCATAGGGGCGCCACACTATCAATAGCTGTCCCTACACCTTCCTAGCTGCTCCCTAACCATCCCTCTCTGCTGTAACTCCACCCTATCAAGATGTTTAAAAATTACTTATAACTTACAAGTCATCGCTCAGTCAGGAGACTGGAAAGGTGGCTCTAGGCTCCATTCTCCCCTCCTCACTGCATCACTGCTAACCCCACTGGGTGTCATTATACATTCTTCATCTCCTCCTCTGTTGGAATCTCCCGCCCTCCTCTCCTCCTATGATGCACTGGCTGGTACGTCATATCTGGCCCGCTGCACTGTGGGGCCTAATCACTTGGTACGGCGCCGGCTTCTGGTGCATGCGCAGTGCACATATAGAAGCCGGTGCCGTTCCATGTGATTAAGCCCCACAATGCACCAGGCCGGATGTGTCGTAACGGCCAGTGCATCATAGGTGGAGAGGAGGGCAGGAGATTCCAACAGAGGAGGAGATGAAGAAAGTATAATGATGCCTAGCGGGGAATGCAGTGATGCAGCTAGGAGGGGAGAATGGAGCCTGGAGCCGCCTTTCCAGTCTCCTGACTGAGCGATGGCCTGTAAGTTATAAGTCATTTTTCAACATCTTTATAGGGTGGATTTACAGCAGAGAGGGATGGTTAGGGAGCAGCTAGGAAGGTGTAGGGACAGCTAGTGATAGGTCAGGGGGGTAGCATGAGGTGACAGGTTCCCTTTAAATTAAGACTGAATAAACCAAAAAAACCTGAACTAGAAGGAGGAGGTCCATGTGTAATTGGAGGGAGGTTGAGATAGATTTCACAGTGTATGTCAAAGAGATAGAGGAGGAGGTAGCAAACATGTTTTTTAATTTTTTTTTTTTATGTTTTGTGTTGTCCAGGAAAATGACTTAAATTATAATAGAGTGAAAAAAAATACTGAAGGAGGAGGTCCAAGAAGAGGGGGAGGTTGAGGTGGACACATTGGTTTAGGTTAAAGAGGCTGAGTAAGAGGTAGCCAAAACTTTTTCTTTTTTTAATTTTTTTTTTCAAATTTATTTTTGGGAGGCACCAAAGCATTGGGAATGGCAAATAGAGTATACCAATGGTTGGATGCAGACTTATCCATGACTTATTCATTTTATGTGTACATCATAGGTCCCCTCGCACACTTTGATCCACGATCTGATTGGCACTGTTAATCCTTTGGATTGCACTCTTATTCAATAACAGCGCGATCCAAAGCCCCACGGCAGTGATCACGCTGCTCCCTGCAGTGATCGGAGATCCTGTGATGCGTTCACAGGATCTCGATCTGTCACTTGCAGAGCCTGGCGTGCTGTAAGCTGTCTGGGATCACTTCCTGTGGATGGCTGGCGAGCACCAGCATCCACAGACAGTGATCACTTTCCCTATGTACTGAAGTGCTGCAGCTCTTCAGTACATAGAACAAGCAGCACTGAGGCCCTTTAGTGGCCAGTGTAAAGAATAGAGAAAATAAAAAAAGTATTTAAAAATATGAAAAGAAACCCCACAAAAAATCAACTCATCCCCCTTTTACCCCATTGAAAATAATACTATTAAATAAAAAGAACAACACATATTTGATATCGCTGCATACAGAAATGCCCAATCTATCAAAATATAAAATCAATTAATCACATTGCTTAGCCAACAAAAAGTTTAAATGGCAAAATTACAATTTTTTGGCTTTCGCAACATTGAAATAAAATGCAATAATAGGCGATCAAAACAGCGCATCGACCCAAAAATGGTATCATCAGAAACGTCAGCCAAAGACACAAAAAATCTGAAAATTGAGAACGCTACAGGTTACGGAAGATGGCACCAAAAGCGCAATTCTGTTTCTTTGAAAACTTCTAATTTTTTTATCACCACTTAGATAACAGTAAGAGTATACATGTTTGGTATCTATGAACTTGTACTAACCCAAGGCATCACACCGACATGTCAGTTTTACCATATAGTGAACATGATGAATAAAAAATAGAAACATCTTATTGTACTTTTTTTGCAATTTCACCGCACTTCGAATTTTTTTCCCATTTTCCTGTACACTGTATGGTGAAATAAATGATTTCATCTGAAAGTACAACTCGTCCCGCAAAAAACAAGCCCTCATATGTCTATATTGATGGAAAATAAAAAAGTAATGGCTCTTGGAAGAAGGGGAGGGAAAAATGAAAAATGGAAAAACACTGGGGAGTGAAAGGGTTAATGGGTCATCTGGGAAAACAGGCTCTGTAAGGTTCTTTTGTAAAATTGGTGCTCTGTGTGGACACTCTGTCAGCATAGGTTATGTGGGTCAACTGTGAAAACAGGCTGTCTTGGGGATTTTGTTTAAAATTGTTGGGGGAACTGCCACTATAGCTTGTCTGTGCCAACTCTGAAAGAGGCTCTATAAGTGCCTTTTGGATAATTGTTGCTCTGTTGGTAAACTTTGACAATCTTGGCTGTATCAACTATGGCCATTTTTTTTTAATTGTTGACCGGGATGGGGGAGATTCTGCCAATCTTGGATGTGTTGGTCCACTAATATACCTATATTCAAAATACTATAAATATAGCTCATATGCACAAAAATAGTAGAAAACAAACATGAAAGAAAAATGAAAGAAAGCCTCTATGTATATAAAATACAGAGAATCACATTAGCAAAAATAACATTGAAATGTTTTTTGTTTGTTTTTTTTTTTCTTAACTAGGACAAGTACAAGCATATGATACAGGGGCTGGGACTGGACTGAACTGCCACAATTTTAAGGTTCTACTTATACTAGAAACTAGTAAAAAGGCCCGATGCAATTGCATCGGGAGCGCGGTGAAAAGAATTGTGTGTATACAGGCGGGTCAGTGGGCAGCAGAGTATACAGGGGGTTCTGTGGGTAGCAGAGTATACAGGGGGCTCTGTGGGTAGCAGAGTATACAGGCGGCTCTGTGGGTAGCAGAGTATACAGGCGGCTCTGTGTGTAGCAGAGTATAGAGGCGGCTCTGTGGGTAGCAGAGTATACAGGCGGCTCTGTGGGTAGCAGAGTATACAGGGGGCTCTGTGGGTAGCAGAGTATACAGCCGGCTGTGTGGGTAGCAGAGTATACAGGCGGCTCTGTGGGTAGCAGAGTATACAGGGGGCTCTGTGGGTAGCAGAGTATACAGGGGGCTCTGTGGGTAGCAGAGTATACAGGCGGCTGTGGGGGGAGCAGAGTATAGAGGCGGCTGTGGGAGGAGCAGAGTATAGAGGCGGCTGTGCGGGGAGCAGAGTATAGAGGCGGCTGTGTGGGGAGCAGAGTATAGAGGCGGCTGTTCGGTGAGCAGAGTATACAGGGGCAGTGCGGTGAGCAGAGTATACAGGGGGCAGTGCGGGAGCAGAGTATACAGAGGGCAGTGCGGGGAGCAGAGTATACAGGGCAGTGCAG
>JARQOC010000278.1:0-55000 GCA_033576535.1 Allobates femoralis
CCGACACCTCAGTGTTACCATATAGTACTGACCCCAGACATACCGACACCTCAGTGTTACCATATAGTACTGACCCGAGGCATCATACCGACACATTAGTGTTACCATATAGTACTGATCTTCCTCGGTGAGTGCCACTGATTATTCTTTTTTAACCTATTAAAAAATATGTAAGCACTGGCCCAATGTTTGATAACCAGCGTGGGTAAAGGCGAAATTACAGGCAGCAATCCGCAGTGGTCTACTTTCACATGGCTGCTTATCAAAAATGGTGGAAATCATAATTAAAAAAACCAGCATGGGATTCCCTCTATTTTTGAAAGCCAGCCACAGTAAAGCTGACCAGTGAGGACTGGTGTTATCAGGGTGGGAAGAGCCATAGAAATTTGCCCCTCTCAGCCTAAAAATAGCCTCCCAAATTTTGTGCATCCATTAGATGTGCCAATATTTTTGATTACCCAATTCATTAAAATCGCTTTGTGGCTGGTTATCAAAAATGGAGGGGACCCCACGCCATTTTTTTTAAACATTATCAGATCACCTCTGTTTTTGATGAAAAAGCTGACTGCTGGATGTTGCAGCCCACAGTTGTCTGTTTTACCCGGGCTTATTTTAAAAAATAGGATGGGAGCCAACACTAATTTTTTTTAAATACACTATTTCCTTCTTTTTTTTATACTGTCATACAGCAAACTCATCTGCAACCAGTCATACATGCTGACATAGAGTTCCAGGTGGCACGTATAGTAGTTTGCAACCAATCACAGATGCTGGCAAAGAGGGTGGGTGGGGCAAGCAGTGAATAATCATGAAGTTTAATGATAGGGCATGGAAAAGAGTTTGACTGCATTGTTATCTTCCTGGAAACATGCTATGTATAACCGTCCTGCTCTTAGGCTGGCTTCACACTTGCAGATGCATCTGCAGCGTTTTGCAGATGCATCTGCAAGTATCAGCATGCAGACCACGGCCGTGGTGTGAATGCTCTCATTGATTCCTATATGTGAGCCGTAAGCAGGCGTATGCCTGCTTACAGATCACACTCTCCCGCCCGCACTATGGACGCGAGATGTTGCGTCCAAGGTGCGGGGCGGGAGTGTGTGATCTGTCAGCAGGCATACGCCTGCTTACGGCTCACATATAGGAATCAATGAGAGCATTCAGACCGCGGTGCGCCCTATTATAAACATAGGGACCGCGGTCTGCATGCTGATACTTGCAGATGCATCTGCAAAACGCTGCAGATGCATCTGCAAGTGTGAAGGCAGCCTTACCCCCATTTTTCTTCTTTTTGTAGCCCCCTAGCATTTAGTACCACTACTTTACAACACAGAACTTCTAGTCCCCATTAACTTGTCTGGAGTTTGCTATCCGGCGTCAAGTTTGGGTCGAGTTCAGTTCTCAAACCCGCCTTATTTTTTTAGTCCATGCGGATTTGGTGTACCCGAATATCCCCGTGTCCACTCCTCACTAGCAGCAATATGTAATAAGTGCTTTTTTTTATAATTATTATTTTGTCTTTACAAAAATATGTTTTAATTACAGTAGAATATTTTTTAATTTTTTTGTTCTTTATTTTGTATTTTTTAAAAGCATATTGAGCATTTTTGTTTTTACTTTTTCTACATTTTTAATTTACTCCCTATATGGATATTTAACTGTTATTATGTTGATCACTGGAATAATGCATTACAACGCACAAGCATTGCAATATAGTATACCTGTCAGTGGGACACTGACAGAAAGCCAATTAGACCATGCTGCTGAAATATTGTAGTGTGGCATATTCTAACAGGCCACAATAGCGAGGTTATTATTTGAACCCAAGTTGCCATGATGTCAATCGGCAGCCTGTGGTTAAATCACAAGGTGTGCCTGTCACACACTCCCTCTCCCAACCTACTAAACTCTGTGTTTACTATTCTGTAGATCATGGAATTTAAGGGTTAAATAGACATGGGCAGTGCGATTGCCGCCCCTGGCTGTGACAGCCTGGGCTCTGCTATTTCTTATGCTGTGCTCCTGGCAGAGATCGTGCGGCAAAGCTCCTTTGCCCCCCCACAATCGCTGTGACATACCTGCACATCATTGGTCAGAAACCCCTGAGCGACCATGCCTTATAGGTCCATCAAGTGTTGTGAAAGGTTCAAGGGATAGTCCTCATGCTTTAGAGCCTCATGACTTCTAAACTGATGGAGGATGCTTTTGACTTTGCACCCCTAAGCTTTAATATGCAGCATCCATGCCTCCGGAGAATATGAAGCACAGTGAGGCATGGAAGACGTGGCCTGGATTGGAAACTAAACATACCCTCTTGTGATTCCAGCCGGTCTCAGAGCCATGCTGATGAACGCAGTAGAGAAAAGCTTGTAAGCACTTTGAATCATCTTTAGCCACTGCTCTTAGACATCTTCAGGATCTTGTCCCATTGGCTACAAGCTAGAAGCAATGAGAGACAAAAGGGACAATATCTGGAAAATGTGAGTTAATTAAGTGCCAAACACATTGCAACAATGCTCAGTTTGTAAATAAAATTTCTAAAGTATCTAGTTACAATGACAAGAATCTTTCTTTAAAGGGAACCTGTCAGGTCGTTCTACCCCACTCTGCTATTACTACCTGTCATTGCACATTCCTAGCTGATCCCTAACCATCCCTGTCTGCTCTAAAAGTGCCCTATAAAGATTGAGAAAAATGACTTATATACTAACATAGTCTCCATTCAGAGACTGGAAAGGTGGGTTCCTGGGGGCCATTCTCAAATCCTCACTTGCTCGTTGCACGCCCCACTGGGAGTCACCAGTCTTTCTTCTGTTCCACCTTCTGTTTGAAATTACCACCTCCTCTGCTACTGTGATGCCCGTCCGGAACGTCATATCCGGCCAGATACATAGAGGGGGCTGATCACGTGGTACGGCTCGACTCCAGCACATGCCGTGGTCCACGTTGTCTTGCTAAAGGCGGCTGGGCCAGTGGACGAGAGCACCCACTGACCCCTGGGTCTCCACAATTGGTGGCAGCAGTGGGATACTACTCAGCCTGGTTTATCCAGGGAGCTGCAGGGGACTGGTGTTCGTGGACACCGTCTAAGGGCTCAACAACCAGGGAGGCATATAAGCATACCCTGCAGGCCATAGGTGAGGCATTCAGGTTTCGGACGTTGCCATGTCCAACCCCACCAGTTCAGCCAATGGACAAGGGTCGGAGAGGAGATACAGCCGCAGCAGTAAATAAATGCTACAGGATCTGTGCCAGAGACGAAATATTTAATACAGAAACGCTGACACTCAGTCGGCTTTGATTCAGGAATTGGTCCATTGGGATACTCAGAATGATGGAGAGGATGATGAGGACTCCGCTGACGTTGTACCAGAGGATGTAAATTGTGTACCACATCATGGATCCAGTGAATATCGGGAAACCACCAGGTCTAAAGTAGTATAAATCAAGGAGTGGTTGGCCGCACTGGGGCCCAAAGCCTCAAGAGAAGAGAGGACTTGGGTTCTGGGACATGTTTTGGGAATTCCATCTCAACAACTGCTACCACCAGCCGCTCGAGTAGGATTAATCTGCTACACATTAAAAGCCCCATCAGGACAAACGTATACAAACAGGATCCGTCTCTTGCCCAATCCACGGCGCTGTTATATGTGTGGACGTCTTGGACATATGGACAAAAATTGTCGCCAACGTCGGGCCCCATGCCTGGAGCTCATCTGCCAGTACAGCCAGTCCAGGTCAGTGACGTCTAAACCCCGGGACTACAAGAAACTGATTCTGTCAACACCCTGGTAAACCCAGCTATTGTTTCTCCAGACCATGTGCCATGTTACCAATTAACCATCTCCCTGGTTGAGGGTCAGTGCTCAGACATCCCTCTGGAAGGTGTGCAGCCTGATGGGGCGAATGACTAAGGAAAGGGCGATTTGGAGCTTATGGACAGCATCCCCACCCCTGTTATTTTGGAGCCTGAGCAGGGAGAGGACAAGTTGGAGTTAATGCACAACGTCCCTATCCCTGTTGCTTTGGGAACTGACCAGGAAGAGGTATCACTTTTGCTTTGGGAACTAACCAGTAAGAGGTTGATGTGGAGCTTACAGACAGCGTCCCCATGCCTGCTATTGTAGAGACTGCCCAGGAAGAAATTGATGTGGGATTTGTGAGCAGCCTTCCCACACCTATTGTTTCAGGGGCTAACTTTGAGGAAGTTGAATTGGGGCTCATGGATCCCTCCCCACATCTGTTGTTTTGCGTGCTGACCCAGGACAAGGACTATCCAGCCAGTTTGTCACCGCCATCCTCCACATCCAAGAAGCCAAGTAACACGCTGATGTGGATCTTGCTACAACACCTTCAGAGGATAATCCATGCTCCCAGCCCCCATCATTCTCCTCTGAGCCATTAACAGTGAGTACACCTAGCCATACTGTGGCCATTGACTGGGGGGGAATTGATAGCAAGAAGCTTATGGGAGCTCAACTCCTGAATCCCATTTTAGTGCTTGTCTACAATATGTCTGCCCATTCTGGGGGGGGGGGGAAATCTGGGGGAGGTGTATAGATGGAAGCCTTGATTGCTGACTTCACCATTAAAAAAGACAATGCCGCCAAGAGGAGAAGGATAACCAGAGACTTATCACATCTGACTGCTCTGTCTGGATAAATAAGAAGGGGGAGGTATGAGATGAAATGGACCCCTTTAATGTATAACCTATGAGGATTTCTTATTTTTCCAGACAATATAGTATTTTGGTTTGCAAACTCATAATATGCCATTCTTGGGTTACACAAGATTTGTAGGAGCCTGCTAGTATTTCAAATGGGTATTGTAATCATCTTGCCTCTTTGTATTGTATGTTATTCCCACCTTGTGATAAGCAACTAATTGTAAATACAAGTCTTGTACAGGTTTGGTGATGTGGACTTATGTAATGCAATTATCTCTCTTCTGTAAGGTCAGAGAAACTTAATCATGTTAGAATGCCATTGTATTACCATGTGTATTGTTGACTCTATGTAGATTACTTCAGCCACCATTGTTTGTGGTCAGGGTGTTACACTAAATGTCTATACTAAACCCTTCTTGACCCCTCTTCGTCATTCATCATTTAAATGATGACTATCCAGGCAGCTTGAAAGTGGGCCAATGAAAAGACAGTCTTATTCCACCAATCGTGACGTCCCCAATACCCTGCTATGAGGGCTCAGGTATATAAGGAGACCTGTTCATTAACCAGGGTGATTGCAGATTGGATACAGGCAGCTAATCTAGGATCTTCGGATCCGATTAGCCGGCTATAACCCCAGGTCTAAGCATTTCGGTGCCGACCGAGGGGATCAGAACCTGTATTTTAAAACCACAAGGACTTTAGCATCGAATTACTGGATTCGGCTGTGATGACAAAGACTGCATAAGGAAGCAACCCAGGTTGGGACGATCCAGTCACCTGGCTACAGACTTTGCTGTGCTATATTCTAATCCCTGGTGAGCCAGCGGAAGGGTGAAACTCTGTTGCCTGTTACATTGTTGTGTTTTGCTGGTTATGTGTTATATGCTGTAAACTGTTTGGGGATCCAATAAAGCCTTACTACTGTGATTCCCTCACCCTGTGTTGTCTGAGTAGTGTTCCATCCACGGTTAAGGAGCTCGGACGTTCGGTTTGGGGATGAGCCCTGGTCCACATTGCCTTGCTAAAGGAGACTGGGCCAGCGGACGAGAGCACCCACTGACCCCTGGGTCTCCACACTAGGAAGGTGCAGGGACAGGTAGTGATAGCAGAGGAGGTAGAACGATGTGACAGTTTCCCTATAATTCCACTAAATAGTGCTACATTTTGAACAAATACTTAGAAATTAATAGTAAAATCAAGCTATTAGTGATTTATTTTTATATCCTTTAATTATCTGAAATGTCGGGGACATGTGGGACAACGGACAAGTCTCCCATGATTTGTGTTACCTAGTTCTTCGCCTTCTATTTTGTATATAAAAATTTAGACTTTCATTCATTATGGCTCATATTCATGTGTCTACCGGCCACGTACTGAGGTGCGGCTGTGATCTCTATTGACCCTGGGGAAATTCTCATCAAAATAATTGATTCTTTAAAAAATAATATATTCATTTGACAATTAATATCATGCATTCTAAAGAAACAGCTTATGTAAGTATTGCCAGCAATCATCCTCGCTATAATACCTAATGTAATTCGGCTTAAGATTTCTCTCAAAATTATTGTCTTATTAAAAAAATGAAAGACAAGAGAACGTCTAATGATTGTGTAATTTGGAATTTTAATTTCTAAAGGAATATTCTGATTATTAACATTTTAAAGTATGTTGAATTTCATTGCTTTTCACTATTTTATACAGATGAGTAAAAATGTCAAAATTCGAATTCGTCAGATTCTGAAAAATTTAGTCTGGAAATTCAATTTGCAACAAATATATTTACTGTTATTCAAGTGAGACCCAATTTATGTTGTATATTTTGGAGTCTCCAAACACAAAGGATAATAGATGGTAGAAAGGGTGAAAAACTAAAAATCAAACCCATCATACTCATCCTGTCCCTGCACCTCACCTCCCGGCTAGTTCTGTCTTCTACGCCATTGCTCTTGTGCTTTTTTCCTCCTCGCTTTGTGGTCACCGAGGTAATGAGGGCTGGTGCATGTCATGATGTCCCTAGGCTGTAAAATAAGATCAATGGTCAAGACTAGTGATGGGCGAATCCTAAATTACTCGGAATCGCTTGACTCTAGCGAGTCCGAGCCCGGGACTCGCTACTCGTTGCGAGTCTAGCGAGTCCAATGTTAATGAATGGGGAAGCGAGTAATAGCGAGTAGTGTGCGATTTACAAATCACAGATGTGTCTCGGAAGCTTCAGCCTGAAGCAATCCTAGTTTTGCCATTGATTTGCATTGGACTCGTTTACTTTGCAAGTAATCGCTGGGAAACTTGCACAGATAAGAGTCCTGTCTGCTCTGTGTGCTGGCTTCCGCAGCTCCAGGGTCCTGGAGCCCGCCTGCTGACTGATGTAGCAGTGCTGAGATTGTTCTCAGTCTGCTCATTCCCTGTGCATAGACATCTATATCTATGCACAGGGATGAGCAGAGAGGACATCGCGTTTTGGACTGCGTCGGACGGAAGAGGATTTTTTAAATTAAAGATGGAGTCACTAATGGCTTTTTTTTATTTCTAATAAAAAATTTTCTCTGTGTTGTGTTTTTTTTAAAACAATTTAATAGAAATTCATGGCGGTCATGTCTAATATTGGCGTGACCGCCATAAATTTCGGGCTTAGGGCCAGCTGATAATACAAAGCTGGCCCTAACCTCTTTATTACCCAGCGTGCCACCGCCACCAGGGCCGCTGGAAGAGCGGGGTTCAGCGCCAGAGGATGGCGCTTCAATTTGCAGCGGGGGGTGCCCAGAAAGCTTGGGCATCCCTGCGCTGCGGATTCCAGCCCCCAGCTGCTTAGCTGTACCTGGCTAGACATAGAAATTGCGCGGAGCCCCACGCATTTTTTTTTTTTTATTTCATGAATTTCATGAAATAATTAAAAAAAAATGCGTGGGGCTCCGCGCAATTTCTATGTCTAGCCAGGTACAGCTAAGCAGCTGGGGGCTGGAATCCATAGCGCAGGGATGCCCAAGCTTTCTGGGCACCCCCCGCTGCAAATTGCAGCCCGCAGCCGCCCCAGAAGATGGCGCGTTCATTGAAGCGCCATCCTCTGGCGCTGAACCCCGCTCTTCCAGCGGCCCTGGTGGCGGTGGCACGCTGGGTAATAAAGAGGTTAGGGCCAGCTTTGTATTATCAGCTGGCCCTAAGCCCGAAATTTATGGCGGTCACGCCAATATTAGACATGACCGCCATGAATTTCTATTAAATTGTTTTAAAAAAACACAACACAGAGAAAAATTTTTATTAGAAATAAAAAAAAAAAGCCATTAGGGACTTCATCTTTAATTAAAAAAATCCTCTTCCGTCCGACGCAGTCCAAAATGCGATGTCCTCTCTGCTACATCCCCTGTGCATAGATATAGATGTCTATGCACAGGGAATGAGCAGACTGAGAACAATCTCAGTTCTGCTACATCATCTCTGTGAGCAGGCGGGCTCTAGGACCCTGGAGCTGGCAGCCTGCACAGAGAAGACAGCTGGACTCAGCTCGCACTGTAACAGCAGTTACTTTGCCAGTTTCCCTGCTATCACTGGCACAGTAGCCGAGTCTAATGCAAGACAATGGCAATCCTAGTGTTGTCAGCGTTTGCCATTGATTTGCATTGGACTCGTGCGAGTAAACGCTGGGAAACTCGCAGAGTACCGAGTCCTGCGAGTCCCTTACTACTCGCCGAGTAACGAGTCCTAGCGAGTAGATTCGCCCATCCCTAGTCAAGACCGATCTGGTGCCAAAAGCACCGGTAAAGAGGAAAACGGCACCTGAGTGGAGGCGGTAACTTGAGTAATTTAGCAGAGGACCGTCAAGGTGCTGCAGTGCATAGACAGTTGAAGGACTAGGTGAGTATGATGTTTTACTTTATTTTTACCTTTTCATGGCTAATATTTAAGCAGCAAAACAGTAGCTGATTTACCTCCAATTTTGCTGGATTTATCCAAATCAAATTGCAAAAAAAAAAAATAGAATGGGGAATTTGGGAAATATAAATTCAATTATTTTAGCAACTTTTTAGTCATCCTTACCACTTTATTTTAAAGAAAACTGAATTAGACAAAAGGTGCACATAGGGTTTGTCTGTGACTATATCCAATAAGGCTAGGCTCACATTAACATTTTCAGCGCTGCCTGGGGGGTGTCGCTGAAAACATAGGTTGCGGTAGCATCGCAGTAACGCTGCCCATGCTAACCTATAGAGGCCCTGCCCGTAACACGGTTTCCACGCCGGCATCTGGTTGAAATCTTATTACCTAACGCTAGAAATACGCTTTCTGCAATGTCTTTTCTCGCGTTAGGAAATACCGCTAGATTTCCATCTGATGACAGTGTCAAAGTCGCGTTAGGGGTGGGACCGCCATAGGTTAGTATGGGCAGTGTTAACACGGTGCTACCATGGCGGTAGCACCGCGCTCATGCTGCCGCAACCTAATTTTCAGCGCGACCCCCTGGCAGCGCTGAAAATGTTAATGTGACCCTAGCCTAAGTAATGAGTGTAGTGTTCTCATTTTTAAGGGTTCTGTTAAGCAACAACCAGTACACACTTGTGATAAAGATACACGGCTGCCGCGCCTCCCCGGTAATAGGATCATGCAGGACAGTCTCTGGAAAGGGCAAAGCACCAGGATAAAAGGAGGCTTCAGAAAATAAAGTATTAACAATTTAAAGTGATTTATTGCTACAGGTTTCTAAGTTAATTACTTCTTCTTTAGGCAAATCTTCAATGTACCAATGTACCATAACACATACATCAATTCATGTATAACTTCTCCGTCATTTGTTTCATTCAACTGCAAAAAACTATTGAAATGTCATAGAGACAGTTTTTGTTGAAGGCAGTTTAATTACTAAGAAACTCCCCAAATTGATAAAATTAAGGTAACATTGGGGTTTGGAGAGCTCTGCTCTTTCTCAACCCTAGACAATGAAATGAAAATGTTAAAATCTGTGCTGTTGTTGAAGAAGATTAATTTTGAATCGTGGGAGAGTGATATATTCAACAAGTTTTGAAATAGATACTCCTTCTTCAAGTATCCACTCCAAATCATGCCAAATAAATAACTTTCTCAGGATTCTGCTTTAATCTTGTCACAATAGCAACATGGTTTTTCACCTGTTCACTCCATGGTCTTCAGCTCTACAGTCTTGTGACTGCTGCAGCCGTTATCATGCCATCCAAGGTGTTACGATACTGGTGTAACACTTCTGGAATCATATGGCCAGAGGAGTCTGAGCAGATAACAGTAGGCAGTGATAGAATCTTTAGACACAGGAATGAAAGTTGAGGAACAATCCGGATAGGGGTAAGAACAGCAAAACAGTTCAGCACTAGATACTGAAACTAAGCAGGCTGCTAGACACTCAAGAAATGAGTGAAGGTTCCATGTGGTTTTAAGTAGCCCCAAACAGGAAACAAGATGGCTTTCACAGGTTCAGCAGCAGCCATCTTACTAAAGAGGATGAACATGAGTTTGTAACCTTCAAACTCTTATATTTTGTTGTTTTCAAATTATTACAGTGTAACTAAATTTTGCTTGATATTTAGGAGAACAATCAGACTGTGGTCACTGAGTTTTACCTTTTAGGATTTCAAACCAGACAAAGTTTAAGAAATTCACTCTTCTTTTTTCTTCTGAGTGTTTATTGTAGGACATTATGTGGAAATCTCCTGATCATCACCCTGGTGGCAATCAGCAAGATCATCCACACTCCGATGTACTTCTTCATCTCACAACTGTCCATCAGTGACATGCTGGTGATTACCAATATTGTCCCCAATTACTTTTATTGACTGCTTCACTTAGTTGTACTTTTTATGTGCCCCAGAAGTGTTTGAGTGTTTCCTCCTTGCGGTAATGTCCTACGACCGATATGTGGCCATCTGTAACCCCCTCTGTTACTCCACCATTATGACAAATGGATACTGTGCTATATTATCAATCACATGTTGGATATTTGTTTTTTCTATTGTTTTGATTTACATTGTACAAATGGCAAACCTAAACTTTTGTGGTCAAAACATCATCGACCATTTATTTTGTGATCCTAGTCCTTTACTAGATCTTTCCTGTTCTGACACCTTCATTATTTACGTTTCGATTTATGTTTTGGTCAATCCATTTGTAATTATTCCAACCATAATTATTGTAATGTCTTATACGTATATTGTGTCAGATGTCTTAAAGATTAAGTCTAGTGTTTCCAGACAGAAAGTCTTCTCCACCTGCAGCTCCCACCTCACTGTGGTCTCTATATTTTACTGGACTATGTTTGGTGTTTATATTTTCCCAACAAAAGGCCGAACAATCACTATAAGTAAAATGCTTTCACTGCTATATACTGTGTTTACTCCTTTTATCAATCCCATTATATACAGTCTGAGGAACAAAGACATTAGGAAAGCCATTCGTAAGCATGTAGACTGGTAAATTAACAGCTAGAGGTTTTTCAAAATGATTGGTTACTTTTTAGGATTGTCCAGGTCAACATGCCCTTCCAACCTTCTCTTAAGGGGGAGTCACACGCGTCAATGTCGTCAGTGAGATTATCGCTGACGACATTGACGGCTGATTGCTGGTGAGCTGTCACACAGACAGACTTACCAGCGATCAATTGACCAGAGACATCATGGAAACGATTTAAATATCGTTTCCACGATGTCTTGCTCCCGCTGCCAGCCTGCTGGAAGCGGGAGCAGGCTGGTCTCCAAGGTAAACTGCGGGTATCTAGGCAGCGCGCGCTGCCTAGATACCCGCAGTTTACCTTGGATACCAGCTCCCAGCGCTTGTGAGAGGCGCTGGGAGCTGGAATATCGCTACTCCCGGTGTCACACGCAGCGATGCTGCGAGTCCACCGGGCGACAATCGCCAGGTTTTAGAGCAGGTTCTAAAACCTGGCGATCATCAACCAGCGATTTATCGCTGGTTGATTCAGTATGTCACACGCGTCAATATCGCTGCAACGTCACGTGCAGCCGATATCGTGCAGGCGATATTGACGCGTGTGTCTCCCCCTTTACACCACACATTTTCATCTCAGATGGAAGAGGCTCCATGCTGAATCACAAGCCAAGGGATAAGAAACTCCAATGGCAACAGCATGCAAGGGATCTGCTACACTCTTTTCTTTTGGAAACAGACCTTTCCTTAAATTCACTCCTCTTTGTTGCTCCCTGAGGCCTCCTTTTAACAGAATTGATGTATTGCCATGTCAATGTTTTGGATTCAGCCTAGCGACCCTTTGCTGTGTAATCGAGTTCCTTCTTCACTGAGACAGAGCAGGTTTAGTGTCTGTCCATGTGGTGATTATCTTTTACCTTTTGTTTAATTCTTTCTGGTCACCAGGTATTTTCATTTATCTTTCAGTCTGTCCTATCACACTGTGGGTGCTGCTCTTTATACCTTCTCCTTCCCAATATTCACTGCTGGTTATATTACAACGTGGTCATACTTCCTAGGATTTATTCCAGCCAGAAAGGAACCAGCTAGGCTTATTTTCTTTGCTTCTGTCTCTTTCCTATTCCTACCTTTTGCCAAATGTTAGGTTAATGATATTCTTCTGCTTTGAGAGATTTTTTCTTGCATAATGTAACAAATGTTTCCATGGAGATTGGCAATCAGTGCCTGGACAATTGTGTGCAGTAATTACATTCACAGAGAGAACTTTTCTCCTAACATGACAGTCTCCTCTGTCCAGCCTATTGATTTCAATCCAGTAATCATTTCCTCTCCTCTCATCCCTGTAAAATC
Source organism: Allobates femoralis (assembly GCA_033576535.1). NCBI lineage: Eukaryota > Metazoa > Chordata > Amphibia > Anura > Aromobatidae > Allobates > Allobates femoralis. The sequence continues at coordinate 12,422 of JARQOC010000278.1, forward strand.
ACAATCCTAAACTGTGCTAACCCAGCCTTTTTCAATGCATCTCGTGGGTTAATGTTCTTAATTTGGCCAGACATATTGATATTTTGTTTGTTAACTCATATTTTTTATGTCATTGTTTCTTGCCTGACTCCTCAGAGCCCCATTCTCCTAGTTTGTGAATTGCTAATAAAATGTAATTTACCTCGGCCCCCTTCTGTCTACATCATTTAGATAAAAATTGTGCAGTTTAATTGAAATGCCAATCAATAAGATGACAGCTATATCTCCCCAATTCTGTGAGAATACAATGTACCCTGATGTGGATGCTCAGGTTGCTCACCAGTTGCTGACATTCTATGTGGCCTCAGTGTAGAAGGTTCAGTTCTGAGTCGACAAGCTCCAGAACTGGATAATATTCTGCAGGAATTCAGTTAGTTGTAATGAGGTTAATGCTGAAATCCTCAACAGAAGCTGCACCATATTCAGGCCTCCACCCTCTTTGGCCAAAATATAAAGCAAATATAATATATGAAAATAAACTTGAGTACACTAACATTAAAGAATCATTAATATGTCAGATAATAATTGTTCCAAAATTTACTTTACAAACCAAACAGTATTTTATTTCATTCACACAACACTCCTAAAATATTTACTTATTGTAAGGTCCGGCCGAGAGCCTACAACCATACAAATCCAGTGCTAAAAAATCACTTCACATATATAAACTTCAATCATAAAATTGGAATAAAATGAACTAAAAACTGCACATAGATGCTGACTGCATTATCACTGTATATAGGTATCTTGTTATATAGATGCAGCACAAAGTTTTCAAAGTCACTTTACTGTCCCTTAAAGGGAACCTGCAGAATCTTGGACAAAGTGCTTCGGTGTCCGCGCTGCTGCTCCAAAGCCAAAGAAACAGACACGGGAATGTCTGGTACAGCTACAGCCTTTATTTTCCTCCTACGCGTTTCGGAGCCTCCTCCCGAGCTCCTTCTTCAGGGAATATCACCATTACACTGAACAGTTACACTTTTATAAGAAAAAAGGCGCCAAAAACATGATGGAAATTACATCAGCAAAAAGGGAGGATCTACCCATGACGTCACAATGTTTACAAAACAAATTGCCGTGACAGCCGATGAGAGAGATATCAAGATAAGCATAGTGTGTGTATTAATCAAATGCATAAATCACATATAATATAGATGGAAAGAAACAGAACAAAACTCACAGCCATATAAGAAAATGGGAGAAGAAAAAAAGAGACAGAAAGGTTCTTGTGTGGAATCAAACCCACAGAAATGAAAAATGGTGTGTGTCCAATATTTATAGTCTCTCTGCCAGGTGTGCTCTATGTCAGGGCATATTAAATCAAAGTATTATTGGACTCAAAATCCTCAAAACGATTATCCATTACATAAAATACATCTTAAAAGTGTATATAAAAGGAAAGGAAGAGTGTCTAAGATGTGCCTAAATAAAAAGAATAACTATCTTAGTATCATTTAAATATATGTATACAGAGCAGAAGGAAAAATGAAGAACAGAAAATAGGACTCGATCTGGGAAAATCGAGGTGGTAAATCAATATGTGTAAACATCAATGGTATATGTGTTGTGCTAAATTGTCTGTGATTAAAAAGTGTCTCAAAAGAAGGTCAAAAATGTCTGTTAAGAAGATAATGGTGATGATTACATATTTCTTTCATTCATATACAGGTATCCACTTTATGGACAAATGGGACAATGAAGAATAATAAAAGCGGGGGTTCCCCGTCAAAAAAAGGGGAAATATAAATATATATGAATAAAAATAGTATGAAAAATTATTATGAAAAAAAAATATATATATATCTGTATATAGAATCATATATGTTTTTAAAAGAATAAAAATGATTTTATTACTTTGTTTAAAAAAACTCATCAAATAAGATGAATTTATCTATAAAAATGGGTGAGTATTATTACATAGTAGAAGAATAGATGATTAAGAAGGAACTATTAAAAACCGGACATTTCAAATACTAAAAAAGGGGGATTTAGAAAAAAGCAAGCAAAACAGGGTATCATTTAGTTGAAAATAATATATATATATATATACATATATACTCAATTTAGGAACAAAATTCTATTCATTGGGGGATATCAACTATGGAATCAAGTTAGTATCACAGAGGATTAGAACTAGAAGTAGATAGACTGATGCACAGGACATGACTTCAAGGGATAATTTTCTCCACCCTGTTTTAAAGAATATGAGCAGTTTTTACCCAGTTGAGAGCAGAGGACATGTAGTAGAGACATTTCAGGATCTAATCTTAAGGGATCTTGATTCCTTAGATAAAGTCAAAAGTAACATGAAAAATAATTTGTCTTATGAAGAGAAAATGGCTCTTCATGATCTTCAGAAAAACAGAAAGATTGTTATAAGGAGTGCAGACAAGGGGGGGGGTATAGTTGTGCAAAATTATGATGATTATACGAAAGAGGCATATAACATTCTGTCTGACCATAACTATTATGAAAAGATCAAATCAGATCCATTTCCAAATTTGATAAAAATCTACAACAAAATGATCAAACAAGCTTTTGAAGACGGAATTATTAATAACAATGAAAAAAAGTTTTTATGTTGCAGGAGCCCGACTATCCCTTTTATGTACCACCTTCCAAAAGTTCACAAAAATCTCAAGACACCACCTGGCAGGCCAATCATATCTGGAATAGATTCACTCACCAGCAATTTGGCTACATATATTGATAAAATATTACAATTTCACGTTTTTTCATTAGAGAGCTATCTTAAAGATTCAACAGAACTTATTAATTTAGTCAGGAATATAAAATGGAAAGACTCGTATTGCTTTATGACATTAGATGTATCATCTCTTTATACAAACATCGAACATAATATAGGTCTAATGTGTGTGGATTACTATCTTTGCACTGATGAGAGGATACCTAAAAGCCAAAAAGAATTTATTTTGCAAGGTCTCAATTTCATTTTAAATAATAATTACTTCACGTTTCTGGGTGATTTTTATCACCAGATCAGAGGCACAGCCATGGGGTCGAAGGTCGCGTGCTCCTACGCAAATTTATTCATGGGGTTGTTCGAAAACATTCATATATATAATAATCAGCACACTAAGGGACTAGTGATGTATAAAAGATACATCGACGATATTTTCATAATATGGGACACTCATCATGATGACATCAATAAATTTTTGAGTGGAATACAAGATAATTTATGGGGTTTGAATTTTGAACCCCATATTGATCAAAACTGTATTGATTTTTTAGATCTGACCTTATATCAGAAAAACCTTCAGATTATGACCAAAACGTATTTTTAAAAAGTAGACAAGAACAGTTACGTCCATTTCACAAGTGGACACTATAACAAGTGGATCAGAAACATTCCGTCTAACCAATTCAAAAGGATAAGGAAAAACTGCACTGAAGACGCATCGTTTTTTGAACAAACAGAAATTCTCAGGAAAAGGTTCACAGTAAGAAAATATCCGGATAAATTAATTAACAATGCGATTGATATAAGTGCAAACTCTGTCCAGAATGATTTTTTAGTGAAGAAAAATGATAAAATTGTAAAATCTAATGAATTCACCTTTAATTTCATCACCACATATAATCAAAAACACAAACAAATTAAGGAAATACTTGTAAAATACTGGCCATTATTGCTTGGTGATCCAATACTGGGAAAATTCCTACCTAATAGACCAGGAATTACATATAGGAGAGCACCTACAATCAAAAGTATACTGGCACCTAGCAGATTAAAGAAACCACTGAATAATAAGACAATGATACAGTCTTCTCCTAAAGGGTCTTTTAATTGCGGCAGAAAACGATGCCTATGTTGTAGACATATACAAAACACTAAAAATTTCACTTCTAAAACTACTGGAGAGACATTTATGATTCAATTTGGTCTAAATTGTAAATCAACTTTTGTGATATATTTGCTAGAATGCCCATGTGGGATGCAATATATAGGGCTGACCACACAAGAATTACATCACAGATTAAATAAGCATAGATCAAACATCAAAAACGGCTTTAAATTACATGGAGTGTCAAGCCATTTTGATACTTTTCACAACAGAGATTTCACTAAACTAAAAGTTACTGCAATCGATCATATAGCATCTCATATTAATAATAGAATTGGTGCTCTTAATAAAAAGGAAAAATATTGGATGCACAAACTAGGTACTCTTAAACCGAGTGGGCTTAATTTGGTGTCAGAAATAATCTCTTAATTTTTGAAGTGTGTTTTTTCTGTAAATTGTCTTTGTATAGACTTGATTATTTGGAAGACTGGACATATACACTGGAATGTTAGTTTTGTGTTTTTAGCCCGTCATTTGATGTTTCTGTGAATATCTGTAGCACAACTCTGCTACATCTATTCAGTGTTTAGTGTCATCTCCAATTTTGTGATATGGCTGGTGATTTTATTAGTATAAGTCCCATTTTTTGTTAGAGTCATTGCTCTGCATATTCATTCTCCCCTCTGACATGTGGAGGTATATATATATATATGTCTTTTAGCTGATACAGAGTACATACCTAATCCTAGCCTTCTACTAACTTTACAAGAAAGGTTCTCTTCAGTTTTATTTTTTTCTCTTTTATATATTCCCATATAACTACTTATACACCCCTGTCTCTCTTTCTGAGCATGTTAAGTATTTATGTTCACTAATACAATAATCTACACATATTCTTCTTTATCTACTAACTTATACACCCCTGTCTTTCTTTCTGAACATGTTAAGTATTTATGTTCACTAATACAATAATCTACACATATTCTTCTTTATCTACTAACTCTTTCCATCACTTCAAAAGAGTTTTCAGTGACACTTGTTTAGATTCTGCCTGAACTTTCGGCACACGTCTCCTTAATTGCTGGAGTGGGCCGGTAGTTCTCACAAATAGCAACATTGTATCACAGACACACGCTTGCCTGACTTCTAGCACGAGTCACCTTAATCACTGGAGCGTGCTGCTGATCAAAACTAGCAACATTGTAGCACTGAGAACAAACTAGCAACATTGTAGCACTGAGAACAAACTAGCAACATTGTAGCACTGAGAACATTCCTCTCCTGTCCTCTCTATCGCAGGCATACGCTGACAATTATAACTGAATGGGTTTTTCTTGTGCCGATCTGCCTTGCACTGTATTACAATTGTAGCTCCACATAACCTATGGGTTTCCCCACATGAATCCCTAACATTTGTTTGGCATTATAAATGTATATTCTTTCACAAATTTTCATAACTGCTCTTATAGCTGATGGGTTTAATAGCATGTCTGTGACTTGTCTAATGAATTTTCAACTATCTACTTCTAGTTCTAATCCTCTGTGATACTAACTTGATTCCATAGTTGATATCCCCCAATGAATAGAATTTTGTTCCTAAATTGAGTATATATGTTTTATATATATATATTATTTTTCAACTAAATGATACCCTGTTTTGCTTGCTTTTTTCTAAATCCCCCTTTTTTAGTATTTGAAATGTCCGGTTTTTAATAGTTCCTTCTTAATCATCTATTCTTCTACTATGTAATAATACTCACCCATTTTTATAGATAAATTCATCTTATTTGATGAGTTTTTTTAAACAAAGTAATAAAATCATTTTTATTCTTTTAAAAACATATATGATTCTATATACAGATATATATATATTTTTTTCATAATAATTTTTCATACTATTTTTATTCATATATATTTATATTTCCCCTTTTTTTGACGGGGAACCCCCGCTTTTATTATTCTTCATTGTCCCATTTGTCCATAAAGTGGATACCTGTATATGAATGAAAGAAATATGTAATCATCACCATTATCTTCTTAACAGACATTTTTGACCTTCTTTTGAGACACTTTTTAATCACAGACAATTTAGCACAACACATATACCATTGATGTTTACACATATTGATTTATCACTTCGATTTTCCCAGATCGAGTCCTATTTTCTGTTCTTCATTTTTCCTTCTGCTCTGTATACATATATTTAAATGATACTAAGATAGTTATTCTTTTTATTTAGGCACATCTTAGACACTCTTCCTTTCCTTTTATATACACTTTTAAGATGTATTTTATGTAATGGATAATCGTTTTGAGGATTTTGAGTCCAATAATACTTTGATTTAATATGCCCTGACATAGAGCACACCTGGCAGAGAGACTATAAATATTGGACACACACCATTTTTTTCATTTCTGTGGGTTTGATTCCACACAAGAACCTTTCTGTCTCTTTTTTTCTTCTCCCATTTTCTTATATGGCTGTGAGTTTTGTTCTGTTTCTTTCCATCTATATTATATGTGATTTATGCATTTGATTAATACACACACTATGCTTATCTTGATATCTCTCTCATCGGCTGTCACGGCAATTTGTTTTGTAAACATTGTGACGTCATGGGTAGACCCTCCCTTTTTGCTGATGTAATTTCCATCATGTTTTTGGCGCCTTTTTTCTTATAAAAGTGTAACTGTTCAGTGTAATGGTGATATTCCCTGAGGAAGGAGCTCGGGAGGAGGCTCCGAAACGCGTAGGAGGAAAATAAAGGCTGTAGCTGTACCAGACATTCCCGTGTCTGTGTTTCTTTGGCTTTGGAGCAGCAGCGCGGACACCGAAGCACTTTGTCCAAGATTCTGCATTACGACCACGGTCACCGTTGAGAGTGCGGTCCCTGCAGCAGCTGCTTGTACGCTATTCTACCAGTTGTGGGTTTCACAACTGACTAAGGTGAGCAATTCCACATCGACAAGTGAGAGTTTTTAATTGAGATAAGACCCTATATGCGCATTCTTTCTTTCACAGATTTTTAAAGGGAACCTGTCAGCTCGTTTTAGCCCCCTATGCTATCACTACCTGTCCCTGTACCTTGCTAGCTGATCCCTTATCATATCTCTCTGACCTAAAAGTGCCCTATAAAGCTTTAGAAAAATGACATAAACTTACATGCAGTCTATATGCGTAGACTGCGATGGGCGGGCTTCGGGGCTCCATTACCCCCCTCACTGGCTCTCAGCATGCCCCGCTGGGTGTCATCCTTCGTCCTGCTATTGCACCTCATTTTGAAACTCTCACCTCCTCTGGTTGTATGATGCGCTGGCCGGAACGTCATATCCAGCCCGATGCATTGTGGGGGCTGATCACGTGGTACGGTCTGGCTCTGCTGCATCCGAAATGCGCTTATGGAAGCCGAGCAGTACACATCATAAGCCCCCTCAGTGCAACGGGCCTGATATGACGTTCTGGCTGAAGCATCATACTAACAGACGAGGCGGGAATTTCAAAAAGAGTTGGAACAGCAGAACGAATGATGATGCCCAGCGGGGCGTGCTGAGAATAGTACAGCAGCATGTATGTGCAGTGTTTAGTTCATTTTATTCCAGTTTTATGATTAAAGTTTTATATATGTGAAGTGATTTTTTGCACTGGATTTTTATGGTTGTTGGCTTTTGGCCGGAGTTTACAATTAGCATATATTTTACGAGTGTTCTGTAAATTAAATAAAATACTGTTTGGTTTTTAATGTAAATTTTGGAACATCTATTATCTCCCATATTAAAGAATGTTTAACGGTAGCGCACCCAAATTTATTTTTATATATTATGTTCTGCATGAATTCGGCCTAGGATCTAGGATTCGGCTGGAAGATCAGAGACTACTTAAGTAACCCAGGTTGGGAGAATTCGGTAACCTGGCTACAGACTTTGCTTTGCTCAGATAGCTTCCTAAGCTATTCCTTTCTTGGTGGGTGCCTGTCGAAAGCGGGGTGGTGCTGGATTGGGATAGTTGGCCCTGGAACACCGAAGGCAGAAATATTCTAATCCATGGAGTTTAAAAAAAAACACCAGAGATTACAATATTCTAATCTAAGTACCCTAAATTTTTACAAATAAAAAAATCTCTTCTCCTTTTTGTCCATCTCATGAATCCTGTCCAGCATTTATAGTTGATTTTTTTGTTTTTACTGGCTCGGCTATCTGTGGTAACAAAGTTTTAGAATACAAAAATAAAGGTTACCCATTGTCAAACATTTTATGTTAAGCCAAAAAGTATCATGAGAAACTGAGGTGTAATGTGAACAACTCTAATCATGGAAGAATATAGGAACCTCAAACAGTAGCAAAACCTACTTTACAAATAAACAAGGCAGCAGCTGCAGAGCCAGTTACATTATATCTGACATGGCGTACAAGACAAAAAGGTGCATACATCAGCAGAATATCTGCGTCTTTTCTCCAACATATACCCTGAGCTCAGATCCAATGGATCCCATGGTCACCAGATTGTACCATAGCCAGAGCCCTGACCTAAACCCAATTGAGCATCTCTGGAGAGACCTGAAAATGGCTCCACCAACGTTCACCATCCAACCTGATGAAACAAGGAAGAATGACAGAGGATCCCCAAATCCAGGTATAAAAAAACTTGTTGCATCATTCCCAAGAAGACTCATGGCTGCTGTAGCTCAAAAGCTTGCTTCTACATTACTGAAAAGCGGTCTAAATACTTATAACCAGGTGATATTTCAGGTTTTTTTTTTTTTTTAATGATTTGCACAAAGTCTACATTTCCATTTTTTTTTCAGACAAGTTCGGGTGCAGAGTGTACATTAATGAGGAAAAAAATAACTTTTCTGAATTTACCAAATGGCTGCGATAAAATACAGAGTGAAAAATTTAAAGGAGTCTGAATACTTTCTGTACCCGCTGTAGATCAGGAAGATCGAGGCTGGGACGAAGACCTCCATCTTTTTTTTTTAACAAAAAAGAATCCAGTGATGAGGAAGGATGAATGTGACCTCTTCGTGAACTTTCTGTAATATAAACTTTCATGGCTGCCCGCTCAGGGCCGGACAAGTTATACATGTGAGTCTTAAGCAATTTGGCATTAGGCATGAGATTAATAGCACAGTTATAGGGATGGTGAGGAGGTAAGATCTAATGGTACCTTTACACGCCGCCACCGAGGGTAGCAACAGGTAGGCACCGCACATGCACGTGCGCGTTTTCAACGGTTGCTAACGGTACCTGATGCCGCAAATACACGCCGCCACAAGGTGCTCCACAGAAGGTATTTTCGTTCCCCGGAAGTGCCGACGGGTGCCGCAGGTTACCTTCTGTGGAGCACCTTCCCTGATTTACACGCTGCTACCACAAGGGAATATGGGCGTACATATTGTTCGCCGTAACCACATAGGCGTGACAGAGTAGTGTATTACGCGGTGCTCGTATGGTCATTGGACAATGCAATAACATCATGATTGGCCAGCCAGCACAGGGAGGCTGGCTAATACATGACGCTATAGCAAATGTGTATTGTGACTGGTCAGCTCGTTAAATATACCGCCCTGTGCAGGGACAGCCAATGGGTACACAGTAGTCCCCACCAATGATAGCTGATGGGGCGTGGTATACATGACACTGTGGCACGCCCCAGGGAACTCAAATACCGTACCTGTGCCTCGATTACACGCCGTCACCATAGGGGTTATACCTGCTTGTTTTTCAGCACAGCTGATGCACAGGTATCCAAAGAGACAGGAAGGTACAACCTGAATTACACGCCGCCACTTCGCGGTGTTTTGAAGGTAAAAGGTACAATTGTGTCCGATACCTACCGGTTTCTATCTTTCGGTGGCGGCGTGTAAAGGTACCATAAGACTCTTTCCAAAAAAAAAACATCTTCGAAGTCTTTCAGGTATTCCGGAAGACCCTCCAGACTATCAATGGCCTCAATTTGAATAGGGCTATGTAGCTTAATGTCCCTAATTCTTATTTCAGTCCTGAATAAATTAAATTAGCCGCAGATCCACGGTCAATAACGGCAAATGTTGACAGACATTGATTTTGAACGAGAAGTTGAGGAGTGGTAATAGTACCAGATATCTGGCCCTGTAACAGAGCCTGAGAGACTGCTAATTTGTGTTATACTTAGGGCCCCGTTACACACTACGATGTCGTTTACGATATCATTGTAATGTCACCAGTTATGTGACATTGCAGCGATGTCGAAACAACATTGTTGCATGTTACATTTACCAACGACCAACGATGAGGTTGTTCATCGTTGGTAAATGGCCAGGACCATTTTTTGATCGTTGGTCTCCAGCTGAGCGGCAAGCATCGGCGTGTGTGACAGCGGGAGACCAACGATCAACAACTTCCCAGCGCTGCATAGTACATGCTGGGAGGCTGGTAACCAGGGTAAACATCAGGTTACTAAGCGCAGCGCTGCACTTAGTTAACTGATGTTTACCTTGGTTACCAGTGTTCTCGCTGATCGCTGATCAGATAACGATGTCCCAGCGACCCAGACATCGTTATGTGTAACGGGGCCTTTAGGCTAGATCTTGGACCAACTGAGTCAGATCCGTCACCTGATCACACAGAGCACGTAAAGGATCCATAGGTGAGGAAAAGAGGAAATTTAACTGTCAATTGTAATGTGACGTGAGTCACTACAGAAATAACTAGTCCCAGAGGTGAAGAGAAAAACTGCAATTACAGATCTATTATATAGTAACATAGATTTTAAGGTTGAAGGAAGACTTCAAGTCCATCTAGTTCACCCCATAGCCTAACATGTTGATCCAGAGGAAGGCAAAAAAAAACCATGTGGCAAACACTAGCGCTAGAGGCACAAGGGGACAAAGAGGCACAGGGAGACACAGGCGGAGACAGAGGCACAGGAATAGGCAGAGGCACAGGGGAACACAGAGGGAAACAGGCACAGGGGGACTCAGGAGAAGACAGAGGAACATGGGGAGCAAGAGGCACAGGGGGACACAGAGGCATGAAGAGGCACAGGGGGTGCAGAGGCACAGGGGGACCCAGAGGCACAAGGGGAGACAGGCATAGGGGGACACAAGAAGAGACAGAGGCACAGTGGGAGGCAGAGGCACTAGGGGACACAGAGACACAGGGGGACACAGAGGCACAGGGGAAGGCAGAGGCACAGGGGGAGACAGAGACACAGGGGGACACGGGTAGACAGAGGCATGCAGAGGCACAGGGGAGGCAGAGGCTCAAGGGGACACAGGGGGATACAGAGGCACAAGGGGACACACAGGCACAGTGGGACACAGAGGCACAGAGACACACAGAGAGAGGCAAAGTCAACAGACAGCCACAGGGTGATACAGTGCCAGGGGTGAACGAAGCCTCTCTGCTGCCTGAGGCAAAGAATGGGGGGTGGGAGGGGATGCTGTCCATGCCGGCTGGAGCGAAGAGCGGGTGGGGGGGTGCTGTCATCAGTGTCAGCCAGAGCAAAGAGCGGGGAAGGGGTTCTGCGAGGAGGCAGCAGCAGATACCCGGTGCAGGCGGCGGCAAGCAGAGGACCCTATAGTACTATAGTAGCGGGTATGTGCAAGGCACCTCTCAAATTACTGCCCCCCACCTGCCTCATTGTGCTCCCTATTATAGTGTCGCCTGAGTAACCAGCTCAAGTTGCCTACTGGTTGCTGCGGCCCTGTACAGTGCACATGGGAGAGACGGGATGGACAGGTCACAGGGTTAAGACAGGGCATAGGGGGGAGACAGCACACACAATCAGGCAGCACACACAGGACAGGCCTGGCACGGAGGGGGACAGCGCGCATGGGGGAGACAGCAAGCATGGGAGACAGCACACATAGGGTGACAGCGCACACGGGGTGACAGCACACAGAGCGGAAAAAAAGGCACAAGGGAGAAATCGCACACAGGGGAAGAAGGCACAGAGAGGAGACAGTGCACGGTGGAGACAGGCACAGAGACAAGAGACAGCGAACAGACAGCACTCTTCTGATGTGATAGCATCGGGCCCACATCTAGTTCTACTCTAATTGCTATTTTCAGGTTAAACTTACAGACAGACAACTGGATAGGGTTTTTATATTAATAGGGAGTGTGTTTACAGTTCTACTGCATGTGTTTTAGCTGTGTAATTATTTTGGTGACGTTTATGCACCTTTAATATATTTGGAGAGTATGTGAATGTGCACAGACAAAAATAATCACCTTTATTGCATTTTATTGCAATATTGCGGTGACCAATAACATAATTCTGGTGTTTTGATTTTTTTTCTATTATCAAGTTTACTGATAGCATTAATTTATTTTTTATTTGAACAGATCAAACATTTCTGAATGTGGCAATACCAAATAAGTGTATTTTTTATTATTTTTGTTATATTTTCAATGGGCAAGAGGGGGGTGATTTGAACTTTTGTGTGTGTTTATATTTTTTTGCATATTTTAAAAACTTTGCTTCCAGTTTCTATTGTCTCCTCCGGGAACTTTAAGCTGTGTGGTCAGATCGCCTGTGCACTTCACCATCACATCAACATTCTCTACCAACATGAAAGTGATTATACCCCTGAGTGCTGCCATGAAATTGTAAAGGACTTAAACGTGTTTCATCTTAGAAGCCTTCCTACAGTTAAGACAAATAAAAATTAATAATGTTTTAGTACTATGTAAATGAGGAATGTTTTGCGTATTACTAAACGTTATGAGTTTGATTCTTACTATACTTAGAGGAAGGCTTCTAAGACGAAACGCGTTGCTTTTAGACTGTTATATTTTATAAACATATCAATTTTTTATCTGCCTTATGGCTTCATCTCTGGTTCCTGGGAGCACTCAGCGTGTAATCACTTTCACGTTCCTTGTTCTCCTGTGAAGCCTCTGGAAGGATCGCCATCCGCAGCCTCCTACTCAAGCGCAGACCGGACTAGAACCTGTGGGCCTGACAGCCTTAATCGATTGAACGCTTTGTGCATTTTCTTCTAAGGGTGAAGTGCATTTAACAACCTTTTCTTCCATTATTAGCATCATCGTTAAACTGAGCTTAGCGCTGCGGTCTCCTCTCTTCCTTCGCTCCTAGGTTGCAGGAAACTCATTGCATTCCTATAAATGGCGGCTCCCCACGGCATTTACAAGAGATTGATAATGACAGACACATTAGCCATCAACTGACCCATGGATGTCATGAAAACCCATCGGCGCCCCATTGTTACATCACGTAGCCGCCAATAGAAGCAGGGAATGATGCACACACCGTTGGCGCGTGTTATATCTTTCTGGCAGATCCACCCGCGGCTTTGAGAGGCTCACGTCACCTGATCAGATCAACTGATATGTGTAGAGTTAGATGCAGGGAGATGACATAGGACATACTAGTACATCCCATGTCTGGAAGGGGTTAATATATCATTGTATTAATATCGAACAATAAACATAACTTTTTTACATATTTGGAATGATTGGTTGAGGTTATTTCTATTTAGGTCCAAACACCTTTTACCAAAGAAAAAATGTGCAATCATATTTGATCTACAACACAAACATTGGGAAAGTTTCGCTGTCGGTCAAGAACATAGTAAAAACTACTAAGGACCAATGAAGAACTCTGAATTTAACATAAAATACATTTATTTTGGTGGTAGAGAAGCAGTGATTATAGATAGTCAAATACAGTCATGAGAAAAATAAGTACACCTTCTTTGAATTTTCTGGTTTAACGTATCAGGACTAGCGACGAGCGAGTATTAAGATACTCAGGTTCGGATTACTTTGACTGAGTAACGAATCCAATGCAAGTCAATGGGGAACTCACTCAGATCCGAATACTGAAACAGTTCAAGTATCCGGTTAGAGTGGTCCAAACCTGAATATCTTACTACTCGCTCATCAGGACGTCATTTTGAAAAACAAACCATCTTTGTCAATCCAAACTCACATTAATAACAAAGTATGACAAACTTTACATCGTCATTTTTTACCAAATACTAAACCAAAATACAAAAGCCGTATTTGAGAAATAAAGTACATCCTTACTGCTTCTATAGGAATAAAGGGGGTACATTGTATCCAGATGCTGCTAATCAATTGCTCTTGAATAATTGATCAAAAGGAAGTGTAACCATCATTCTACAAAGTGAAACATAATTCATTAGTAGAAAACATTCAAGTCCAAGACATTTAAAATTGTAGGTGCTTACCATGGGCCACCTGGATAGACTGAAGATATGAATGAACTCTTATTATATCAGAAGTCTTTATTCTCAAAAAAGTAGATTTTTAACTACCCAATACTTGTTGGAAATCTCTCTCAGGCAAACGTTATTTGTCCAGAGAATACTTAATTTCTTTTGCTGACAAGTTTATCTTTCAAAAGGCCAAGAGAGTACAAGAGGGCCTGCCATCTTGGACCTAATTCTTATAACCAGGGAGGAAATGGTTGAGGATGTACAGGTGACTGGGAAGTTAAGAGGCATTAATCATGCTATTCTTGAATTTTTCATCACAAGAAGAGGAAGACCCACAATAACTACCCTTTAATTCCTGTCAATGGGCCAGTTCTTATCTCAAATACACATATTTTCCAATATCCCTTTTATTCTCATTTTATGTATCAATCTTTTGTGGGGCATCATCTGAAAAGCCTTTGAATAGTCTCTTCATAGAAGCTGATCAGATTAGTTTGACAGGAACATTCCCTCGTAAACCCATGTTGCTAAAGGGTTATAAGGTTATTCTTTTTCAGATACTTCATTATAGTATCTTTATGAAACCCACAAGGATTTTAACCACAGTAGAGGTTAATCTTACAAGGCTGTAATTTCCAGCCTCAGTTTTTGTGCCTTTTTTGAATATTATCACCACATTTGCTATGCGCTAGTCCTGTGGTAAAAACCCTGTATAAAATCTGTGAAGATTAAAAATCTGTCTATGATGGTACTTAATTCCTGAAGGACTTGGGGCTGTTTGCTATGTGGGCCCTGGGATTTGTCAACTTTAATAATTTTGAAATGTCAACCTACTTCCTTATTAGAACAGTGGCTATTAGATGACATCATACTAAATAAAAAAAATAATGAAATAGTGAAAGATAATTTTTAACATGTTTCTTGGAATGCCAAGTCACTATGTTTCTTTTTCTTTTCTTTTTTAATTTTATGTGAATAAAATATTTAAAATTCTATTTTTTGCAAGTTTGTAGTGCTAAACTTTATGCATTTGTAAATTAAGAGAAAATATGTTGTTAATTAGTTAATGGTAACTTCTTTTAAAGCGACACAGGACACCGATGACTTTTTCAGCCGCATTCCGTAGGTCTTTATTTCGAAGACTATATATAATGGGATTCATTATTGGAGTTACCACTGTGTACAATAAGGAGAGGAATTTGGTAACCTTCCAAGACTGGTTACTGTTTGGAACCAAGTAAACACAGAGAAGAGTCCCATAATACATGGACACTACAAACAGGTGGGCGCTGCAGGTGGAGAAGGCCTTCTGTCTTCCAGTGATTGTTGGAATTTGTAAAATTGTGAATATAATATAGACATATGAAATAATGATGATGAAGAAAGGTATGACCACCAGAAGAGCACTCAGCATTGTAACTTCTATCTCAACGGTCGTGATGTTCGAACATGAAAGCTTAAGAATTGGGTCAAGATCGCAGAAGAAGTGATCGATAATGCTTGGTCCACAGAAGTCAAGTTTAGTTATTGTAAGAGTGTGAATTAATACAACAGAAGCACTCGTTATCCAAGTCCCTATTACCATGGTCAGACAGAACCGTGGATTCATAATACACATATAGTGAAGAGGTTTACAGATGGCCAAGTATCTATCGTAACTCATCACAGTTAGAAGAAGACATTCAGACGTTTCTGAGACATCGAAGAAGTAGAACTGAGCAATGCAGTCGGTGAAAGATAATATGTTATCCTCAACCACAATAGACTGGAGGATATTAGGAAGGATATCAGAGGCGAGGATAATGTCTGACACAGAGAGTTGTGTGAGGAAGACGTACATGGGAGTGTGGAGGTCCCGGCTGTAGGACACCAGTAATATAATCAGAAGGTTTCCACATAGCGTCACACAATAAACCATAACGAAGAGGAGGAAGACTATGGAGGTCACCCTATGGGTGTCCTGAAACCCCAAGAGATGGATCACGGTTATGGAGGACAGATTTATCTCCTGCATTATCTGAAAACAACATAAAAATAAGATTGACATATAACAATAAAACAATGTCTACCTGGAGTTTTATGAGGTGGTTAAAAATGATGAGTTTTTTAAGTGGAAAATGATTCAGAAACCATCTTCTTTTGGAAAATTAATATTCCATGTGTTTCCTAAAGAGAGCTCCAAGAGGTTTGGAAGTGTTTTATTTTTCTTGTATTGTTTTTTTAGCCTTTTGATTTTACAACGCCTAATTTGGTGCAGATTCGAAATGCTCCTGTACATAACCTCGCCTACAGGCTCTCATACATCAGTATTACAGATTTCTGTTAGCGCACCACTAAAACATATTTGTTTACTGTATCGCAGTTTGGGTGTTTAAAATCCAATTCCTCTAATTCCTGTCTGATACTCATCTTCGTCTTCATCCTTTTCCAGTGTCTCTTCGTTTAGTCTATAGCAAAAAGTGACAAGCCGTTAGCTCCAGTGTTTGGTAGAGCGTGACAGAGGTCACTTTTCAATACAGCGCTGAGCCTGTAAATAATATAGACAACATATCACTTTTCAATACACCTATGACTCACCGTGGCCGGGACTCCGGTTTAGACAGGCGATGCTTCCTTCCTCCTTGTCACGGGTGGGCCGCGCCTGCCGGTAGTGGGGCCCGGTGTAGTGCAGATCAAAAGCATTTAAGACGTCTTGCGGGAACAGATTAAAGGGGTTTTTAATTTTATTCGTGACGCCACCTATGAGTAGATTCGGTAAGGACTACCGACGCTGCGGAGCCCCCGGGGGATAGATAGCAGCAAGATGTTACGCTCCCCACAGGCTGAGCGGTGTCCCCGGAGGCTGGAGCTGCTTAAGATGTTGTGCGGCAGCTGCGGTTACCTTGTAGTGCGGACGGACATGTCATAAGGAAGCACAGACACAGAAAGTCTCTGCAACGGGTCTTTACTGTAACCAGCAGGCAGTACATGGCATACAGTGGTTGAGTAGTAGACCAGGTGGACTCAGCAGTGATAGTGTCCCTTAGAGATCCGCAGTGTTCCTCCATTCTACCTACTTAGTTTGCCAGTGTCGCCCGGGAATACCAGGTCGGGTACGGGGAGGCTGCTTCAATGCCCTATCCATGATGTACGTTCCGGATGCTTTGGGGAGCCTTGGATCCCTCAGTGGGTACACACGCTGGTTAGATGACTGGAAACTGGCTGGTGGTGGGGTGCTCCTGTGAAGCTGCTCCTCCACTCTTCTGGTTCGCGTGGCAGAGGTGAACTGCTGCCAGCTTCGGTACCAGTGAACCGGCTGTGAGTTGTGGGCACGGGAGTCTTTTGGAACCGTGTAGATAATGCCCAATCCCGGTGGTTAAGGCTCAGGTGCTGACACCCGACCGGTGACGGCCCAGGGGCCCGCACGGGGTGCGGAGCCCCCGCTCCTCTCCAAGTTCTAGTCTGCTCTTGTCAGGTTCTAGATCCTTCTCTCTAGATTATTGACTATGTTCTACCACACTACCCTAACACTCCACCCCCAGGACCTATGATTGGTCCCCTGTTCTAGGTGTTGTATGTTGGGTTGGATCTCTATGTTAACCGGATCATTGCTGAGTCAGAGGATATTGCGGCTACATTTGTGGCTGCAATACCCTCTTGTGACGCACTCGTTGCGGGGCGCTACACCTATACACCAGCCTAGTTCTGGCTCTCATGGAGATGCATCGAGCTCTTGCTATGTAACTTCTGACCAGCAAAAGATATCGTGGGAAAAGTTCGGGGTCAAAGTCGCCGGAAAGGGAGTATGAGGCCGGGGGGCTTACATATAAAGTGTCACTACAGCAAAGAAAAAATAAAAGTGCCAGTCCCACTTCATCAGTATATCATGCCATTGCACTCTTTGCTCTACCCATGGTGACTCTCAGCCAGTTTGAGTGAATTATGCGCTGTCATGCTGATTGTTATCAGGTAAGAATTGATTGCACATGATATTTCTTGTTACTTCTGAACTCCTCTAATTTAATTATAGAATTATTAATTGGATTCTTTTTGAATAAAAGTAAAAGGAAGTTTTGCCTTTAGAGAAAACATTAGTACTAGTGATGAGCGGGCACGACCATGCTTTGGTGCTTGGTACTAAAAATGAGCAGCCGGATGTTTAGATGGGCACAACTTAAGTACCGAATATAATGGAAGTCAATGGGATACCCAAGCATTTTTCCAGTAGATATTTCAATATACTTGGTACACAAGTTGTATGCATCTGAGTGTCCTGCTGCTTGTTTCGAGTACTGAGCATCCGAGCAAGGTAGTGCTCAGATATCACTAATAAGCGGAGTCCAATGGAGCGTGAAATGACATTCTTGGAACTATGGAACTATGGAGATATAGAGGTCTCTCTCTACAGCTCTAAAGGCTCAGACTCAATGTGCAAAAGTCTAAATGTAGAATTTGTAAGATATCAGACTTTATTTTGTGCCAAGAGCAAGACACAATAGTTCCATTCCTTTGAACTGTAGTACAGGAGGAGACTCCTATGAATCCAGCTGACAGCCAAGATCACGAATATAAATACAAAAAGGGGATGGGGAACAAGAGGCGCAATAGTGCCCTTATCACTAGACACTAATTCACAACCCGGTGAGCAAAGCGGCCCACTCACCTGATCCAGTTGTGTCACCCACAACTGGTTTGAAGACTTGTTAGGAATAATATCCTGATGGCTGCTGTTGGACCTCCACCGAACCACTCACACGTGGAAAAGCATCAGGTTACTCGGGAAAAGGTGTATGGCGGTCCGCGCTGCCAGACTGACTCGCATCAAAGAAGACACTTGGAGATGAAGTGTTGATCAGATCCTTCTTTTATTCACCGACGCATTTCGGTGCCCACTTGGCACCTTCATCAGGGATACCGAATATGACTGTTCTGGAATGAGTCAATCCACAGACGTCTCTGGTAGGAAAATACATAAAACGGAAACTATCTTAATTCGGCCATGTGGTGAGAGCAAATTCCCTTGAGAAGGACATGATGCTTGGTATGGTCAGTGGCAGTGGAGGTCGTGGAAGACCTAGGACTTGTTGGCTGGACACCGTCATGGCAGACACGGAATGAACATTAGAGAACTGAAGGATGCTGTGGCAAACAGAGAGGCTTGGAGGAAAATGGTTCACATGGTATCCAATAGTCATACTAAATGGATGAAACTGGAATTGGAATTGGATAGCACCAGTGTCCATTACGAAACCTCCATGGTCACTGTCTGGCCATGATACACATTTTAGAATGTTGGTGATCATTTACCCAATTACATTTTTCTGCCAAGGTCAATTGTTCAAAGCTCTCATCATGCACACGTCATCTGCATGGTCATAACCAGTGGCGTAACTACAGCCGGCCGAGACAGCCGAGACAAGCTCAAAAATTTCTAACAGCACCCCCTGGTCCTCACATGGGTGGCCCGGGGGCAGATCTTGCATCGGGGCCTGGAGCAAGCTAGTTACGCCACTGGTAATAACCCTATGTTACTGTACAGTGCCTGAGCACTTCTTCATGTTAAGCAGATTCTTCCATAATATGGGCCTTATTTCAGAATATCCCTGTCTTTGTAACAACTACCACCACCTCTAGATTCTCCATTGCCAACTGCGAGAATGAAGAGAATGTGGAGGCCTCTTACCCTCTCCAAAAGCCACAATAAGCTTTGTATAATAATGTAGAATGAAAAAATGTAAATATTCAGTCAGAAAATATGTCCAGACCCTTGGTTATTTTCTGTGGTTAGTTTCCATAGCATGACCATACCCCCCCCGAAAACCTCACCTTCATGGTACAGGAACTGACTACTGGTAATAATGAAATTCTTGTGTGAATGTTGTTAATATTTGTTTATTAATTGTGAAGAATCTGCGGCCTGGGTGATTATATATGAATCAGTGAAAATTGTGACTCCCTATTTATACATCCCGAGATAATCCTGGAATCGCTAAGGAACAAGAAAATGCAAGAAAATGCTCACGGGGGAATATATTATCTTAGATGACTAAAGAATTAAAGTAATAGGAAAAATAGTAATGGGAAAAACAACACAAATGTTCTCAATTAAGAAAAAGTGTAACGTATGTGTGTAGAGTATTGAACATTTCAGTATTTTTTAAAGTAAATATATTTTTAAAGGTTCTTTCGGCATTAATATCTCACTAGATATCAGTAACAACTAGAGATGAGCCGACCCATGGAAGCTTGGGTTTGGGTGGTGATGCCAGACTTATTTTTGTCTACTGTTCTGAACCCGAAATTGACCTGAACCTCAATTGGAGACGCTGATTTTAAGTTTTGCTCTCCACCCACATACAGCTAGTCATAAAGAAAACACAACCGGGGGTGGGAGGATGGGGATATTTTTGCATTATTTTGGACACACAATATACCCCCAAATTCTTCTTTTAACCCCAATGTGAGCATCTCACTTTGAGCCAAGCACCAAATGTAACCAACCAGAGCGATGCTCACTCCAAATCCAAAAAGGCATGCTTATCACTAGTAAAACTCATCCAATTCACACAGCAAAATAAAATGGAAAAGAATAGAACCCATTACTGTGATGCATTTAAACCTTCATACCTCTCCTTTGCTGGTGATGAAGCTCCAGACGCCTCCTGTATTGAGACACTCGTCCCTGCATTGCTCAGGAGGATTTTGGCCCATTCTCCTACACAAACACTCTTCACCTCCTGCAGGTCCTGTGTATCCCTCTATGATCTCTGAGCTTTAGTTCCTTCCAGACGCTTTCTATTGGATTCAACTCCGGTGATCGGCTCGGCCATTCTTGCAGATTTTTTTTCTTTCTCTTGGCTGTGTGTTTGGAGTCGGTGTCTTGTGAAATGTCTGCCCTCATTTCATCGTCATCATCCTGGTAGATGGCAGCAGATTTTTATCAGAAATGTCTCTGTACATTTGGTCTGGGGAACTAGCTATCTACCTTAATGGAGAGGAGTTTCCCTGCAGCCATAAGGAGGCAGATAAGTTGATAAGGAGACTTAAAGCCGCAATGCTCCTCTGGGAAATATGCAAACTGTCACTTCAATGAAGAAGTGGATGAACTGTAGCGCCACCTTTAGGTAGCAATCCTCAAAGTCATAGTCGACACTTTAACTTCCTCATTGAAGTGACAATTTGCATATTTCCCAGAGGAGCATTGCAGCTTTAAGTCTCCTTATCAACTTATCTGTCTCTGTCGGATGACGTCCACGCACCTCCATCCCCCATTGCACTTGTTCCTCGTTGATGACATGGATAACATGGAACTTTAAATAAAAGCACAAGATCGTCTCCGGTGAGTGCCACTGGTCTTTTTTCTTATTATACATATATATATATATATATATATATATATATATATATAGCCCTTGTGAAAGTATTCTGCCCCCTTAACTTTTCAACCTTTTTTCACATTTCAGGCTTCGAACATAAAGATATAAATTCTAATTTTTTTGTGAAGGATCAACAACAAGTGGGACACAATCGTGAAGTGGAACAAAATTTATTGCATTGTGTCCACCCACTTAGAAGTGGGACAGGGAGGAAAAGGAGGACAGGGATGTCAGCATAGGACTCATCAGACCTGGGGTACTGTGGCGTGGTTGATGAGCAAACAGACATTGGCCAATGTATGTACCAAGAACCTCAGAAAATAAAAAAAATAAGAATATTGAGTTTTTTTTTATTAAAATGTAAGTTTTTAATTTTTTCCTCATATATCGCTTGTTAGCATGTGTGCATTATTGATAGTAGCTGAGTGCTGCAGAGGAATTTTTCTGGTAGTTTCTATATTAGTGATGTGTGGGCACTAACATGCTTGGGTGCTCAGTACTCGGAACCAGCAGGTTGGACACTTAAATGGGCTGGACTTGAGTAACGAGTATATTGGAAGTGAATGATTGGGTAGTCCGGTTCCTGCCTACATACAGCCAGCAAAAACTCTCTCTCCTTGTACCTCTCTGCCCATGCATATAGGGGGCATGAGTGTAAAGCTCCCCCAAGCTGACCTTACGTACCCCTGTGAGTGCAAAATATCATGGGATGGGGAAAGTGATGGGACCGTATAACGTGGCTCCAACGTATTAGAGATGTTACGATTGGGTTAGGGGTGTGGTATTCTTCACAGGTAGATACAATGATTTGTTTGCATTTTTTTTGTGGAGTTGACGTAATCAAAAACCTGCAATTCTGGCGTTTCAAATATTGGCTCGTTACCGCTTTTATGATCAGGCTAAATAATGTTATATATCATATATGCGAGAACTCTCATGCTCGGATGCTCAACACTCGCAATGAGCATTTGACGCTCGTATGTGGCTGATTCGTTTATTGAGTATTATTGAAATCAAAAGGAATTCAAATATGTTCCAGTAGATTTTTCAAAAAGTTACTTGAGTTACCCATTGGCTTCCATTATAAAGGTTTACTTGAAACATGCCCTTCCAAGCATTCTCTTGTTGCAAATGCTGAACACCTGACCATGAAAGTGCTCACTCACCACTACATGACGCCAAAAGGCATTTATAACCTTGTGGGTATGGACACAGGATCGGGAGTTGCAGCGTTTTGGATGCAGCATATTGCGCTGCATCCACAATGCTGCGTTGTACAATACCAGCATAAGGGATGGGATTTCATGAAATCCCATGGCCACTATGCTTCTCCACATTGCACCATTGTTTCAGCTCTGGTGTGGGTTTCTGGACTTCGCCCTCACGCAATATTTCATCTGTGGAGTCGGAAGTGATCTAGTGCACCCACCGCAGATCATGTGCACAGGGTAGATGTGGTCTCCCGTTGTTCACACGCGGCTTCCCTCAGGTCCGGAGGCGTCCAACATCAAGTCTTTTGTCTACCTAAATTTTACTCTATATTTTTATGCAAGATAGACAAGTAAACTGGGAGGGTGTCCTTGCACATAATTATGTATGGTCAGTGAGGGAATGCTTTGGAATCAATACTGTCCACAATGTATGTAAGACTTTCAGGGTAGTAGTCAGCTGCGTCCAAGTAGCAGGACACGTCATCAACTCTACAGAGTTTGTCGTCAGGGCCATGAATGTAAGGATATAGTTACACTAAATCCTAAATGAAGCTTGTTGTAGGTTTAGACAGAGTAATATAAGGATACTCCAGGCTTTTCTGTGATACGAGGTTTAGCCCTTCTGTGCAGATGTTAATAGTGTTTAAAGGAAGCATTCCATACTTTAAAATAACATTTTAAAGAAGATAAGGAAGCAGGAGGATCAGCTCATCACACTGAATGCCCTCACTCCTACCCTGACGGTAGGAAACTACTCGAGTAACACAGGCTTAAGTTTCACACTCTAGTAATAGGCGCACATAGAGTAATGGTCAGCGCGGCTTCTATCCACACTCTAGTAAGACTTAATTGGGTTCCCAACAGTCAGCGGCTTATAGTTTGATCCCAGCAAGGACACAAGATGGCACAAGTGATCCTCACTCTTCTGTTCATTCACCAGGTAGGAACCTCTGCAACGTCAGAGCATCCAGGACCACTTCCCCAACAAGCAGTGCCCTGATTTTGATGAAGACCCACTGAGAGGAGATAGCAGCAAGGATAGGAAGCAGACTGAGCTCAGCAATATATGTGGCCAGGTGACCAGAGTGTCCCTGCCTAGGTCCTCCCATATGAATTTATGGTCTTAGTGTTGGTCAGTAGAGCAGTACTCTATTCCTCCAGCTTGACTCAGGACCCTAGGATGAAGTAATGTAGAATCACCAGTTATAGGAAAAGGCTTCTTCTTATATTTCTCAGCTCCCATTTCAGGAATTGTCCCACAGGATTGGGGAACGTGTGTTACTTTCTTGTTAACTAGTTCAGTTATCTTCCAGATGATGAACACTAGTGCACTGCAGGGGGGCTGACGCAATGGGCAATAAGAAGGCATTCCAAAAGTTAGCAATTTAAAAAGCCAACCAGACAGTCCCACATGAAACAATGGCTCATCTCCTCTAAATCACGAAACAAATGTCCGACATTAATCATCCCTAGCATAATAAAAAAACATTCAGCCCAACACTAGTGACCAGACATACCCCATTGATGCCGAGTTGTCACTGAATGAATTTTGAAAAAATGGTCATAACCTTTTAACAGAACAAGGTAGGAATAGTCTTTACATATAATAAGATATCAATACATAAATCTAAAGACACAGTGTTGTAAACAGTCCTCCCATATGTGACAATAAATAACGAGCCATGCCCATTGTGAACACGTTGGTAGGACAGTGTTCACGCCACCAAAGGACTGAGTTGCATAAAACAGTCAAACAAACATATAAAAATACTCTGTTGTAATGAAAATCAGTAAAAAGCAAGTGCTGCTAAAAAAGTAAAAGACAGGGTATTTAGTTGATACGTTTTTTGCAAAAAATGTATGCTAAGCCGCTCTACCTCGCCAAGGTAACCCGTATCAGAGCAGTCTCTAGCTGAAGTATTTAAAAAAGCCCTGCGAGGTAGAGCGGCTTTGCATACATTTTTTATTCAAAAAAATGTATCAACTAAATACCCCTGTCTTTTACTTTTTCAGTAGCACTTGCCTTTTACAGTTTTTCATTACAACAGAGTATTTTTATATGTTTGTTTGACTGTTTTTTGGGTTCAGTGTTTTGGTGGTGTGAACACTGTCCTACCGATGTGTTCACTGTGTGCATGGCTCATTATTTGTTGTCTAATTTGTTTCTTGTTCCTGCAAGATAAGGGAGCCTCCCAAACCTCCTTTGAGCCATGCACATGTAAAGCCGCCTTCTACTGCCAGTCCATGTCAGACATTGGACCTGTCTGAATCCTGCTCATATAGGTACCAATACACATGTTCAGGTTTTTAAATACATCAGCTAGGGACTGCTCTGATATGTGTTACCTTGGCGAGGTAGAGTGGCTTAGCATACATTTTTTGCAAAAAACATATCAACTAAATACCCTGTCTTTTACTTTTTTTAGCAGCACTTGCTTTTTACAGTTTTTCATTACAACACAGTATTTTTATACATTTACAGATTGCAGAGATGTGTGGTCCGGGCACTACGGCTTGCATTCGACTCAGCTGCTTCCCATTTAGGGCAATCCCCCGGTGCTTAGGTGTTGCACGCCACATAGACAGTATTCAACATATGAAAAATAGAAAAAATGTATAGGCGGCACTCACCAATAGCAGGGTTTCAGTTTCTTTAATGCTTGCTTTTCAATACATTAAAAGTTCCAGTGCGGCGGGAGAGGGAGTGAGGAGCCGGCGGAACGAAGGCACCGTTTCTTGGTGACAAACCACTTCGACGGGTTCCTGTCTCTGCACTGGTGCTTTTAATGTATTGAAAGGCAAGCATTAAAGAAAACTGAAACTGATTTCTCATCGGTCTGCTTTCCGACATTCCCTCGCACTTCTGCATCTGAGTTTGAAGTGAGTGACGTGCACGGTCAACTGATCTAATTACCCTAGCAATCACGTAACGTGACCCAATCGTGTCAGATGATCTGGTCACTTGACTTGATTACTATATGAAAAATAGAAAAAATGTATAGGCGGCACTCACCGATAGCAGGGTTTCAGTTTTCTTTAATGCTTGCCTTTTAATACATTAAACGTTCCAGTGTGGAGACAGGAACCGGTCGAAGTGGTTACTCACACGAAACGGTGCCTTCGTTCCGCCGCTCCTCACTCCCTCTCCCCGCCGCACTGGAACTTTTAATGTATTGAAAAACAAGCATTAAAGAATACTGAAACCCTGCTATCGGTGAGTGCCGCCTATACATTTTTTCTATTTTTCATATTTTTATACATTTGCTTCACTGTTTTTTTGCGAGTCAGTCCTCCCATATGTGTATCTTCACTCTTTGCATTATTAAGGACATATAAAAGAAAGCATGAGGTCCACTTCATTTTTGATAATCGTCCTTACTGGATGAAGATTTTCTGGTTCTCGGTGACATGAGGTCATTTGCCAGACATCCAATATGGTTACTGGAAGCTTGGAAAACATAGCTCTCATCACTGTATCTAACTGATAAGACAACCAATCGCTTCCATGGTCAAACCTATATCCAGTGTTGGCCGACTTAATGAGAATCTTTGTATCAGGACTGCGTTCCAAGAGTTGTCTGATAGCTTCTCGAATGTGCCATAATCGCCGAACATAAAATACTATGGGATATGTAAGAAAGTGACTCCAGCAAGTCAACACAATGACCATATTTTTCCGAGGCCCCAGTCTATCCAACTCTGAAGCAATGTACCGTAGTTCTTTAATTCCTGTACGTTCCATGCGCAGAGGCTTTTGATGCGCTCTCCACTGTACTATATAGTTATTATCTGAGTCTGTAGCCAACAATGGACCAGGATTGTGAGTTACATGAAGGTCTATTTGCTTGAGAGCTGAAATTATATAAAGAAAAACAGTAATTTATCTCTTTCAAATAAGTTTTACAATGCATTTTGTATATATCCAAATACATATATATGATGTTTATTAGTAGTCATGTAAAATTACTATGATCATGTAACCAACTAACACGGAAAAAAAGGTAAAACCACTAAAAATTGTAATTAGCCCAGTCAGTTTCCATACAGACTAGAGATTCAGAGCTGACAGTCCATAGAGGTACTTGTGTAGGGTAGAATGGCCCTAACCTCAGACTAGGTTATTGCAACTTTGAATTTTGGTGCCTGAATAGCTGATGAGTGATTCACGTTCCTCTTAACCAGGGGTGGGGAGCTCCAAGCCTCAAGGGCCACCAATAGTGCAGGATTTGGGGATTTCCTTAGCATTTCACAGTGGTTAGAATCATTACTTGTGGGGGTCTATTATAACCTGTGCAATACTAAGGAAATCCTGAAAACATGTACTGTTGGTGGCCCTTGAGGCCAGAAGTTCCCCACCCTACTCTTAAAGAACTGGAGTGGAGAGCAGATTGCAATATACCTATAGAAAGGAATATACACTGATGCAGAATTTGATCCCAGAGTTAGAAAACACATACCGAGTAAGAAAAAGTGAAAAGATAATGTCTGTACTGCTAGATAGTATTCAGCCTTCTTCCTAGCTGCAAACAAAGGATAGGTGAAGGGTGAAGAGAAAAAACAGCATATCTATAAACTCCAGCTGATCTAACACTGACTGATATATACAATATCGCTACTGCTGGACATCCACATGACAGTATCTCCAGCAGGAAACACCAGCAAGGGAAGGGAACACTAAAAAAATCTTTTGACCGAAGATGCTAAAGCTCTGATGTGCCATTGCAATATCTAAGCCCTTGGTTCGGTAACTTGAATCACTTACTTGGTACAAACATCACTAGATATTCCCACCACTGGCGGAGTGTGGAGTCTCCAAACATGTAGACCATTTTTCCAGCAAGGCATTGAGCTACTTTGGTGGAGGTATTGAAATCTTGATTGGAGCACACAAGAGAGGTCCATAGATCTTGGTAGTAAAATCCTGAGGGATTTGGATTTTTCAGTCCAGATATACAAGTATTGTTAGCTTAAAAAAAGGAAAATAACAGTTAATTGGTAATTAAGAATATTTTGTAATAGATTTTAATGAAACTTTTTTTTTACAAATATAATCTAAATATGAAGAATTTTAAAGTTGAAGGAACTCTTAAAGGGAATCTGTCAGGTCAAAAATCCATATGTAACTGCTATCATTTTCTAATTCCTCGCTCTAAACTCTCTCTATTTAAGTATTATCTTTTATTCATATTTTCCTCCTATCTTCAGTAAACTTCAAATAAGGAGATTCATTCCATCTGTCAATCACAGTGAGTGATCATTTACTCCTCTGCTGGCCACTCCCCAGTGAATGAATATTCATGTAGTGACATCACTGCACTTCACCGCTCTTCTCTGCAGGAAAACATCCAAAATGCAAATGAAAGTAGGTGTGAACACAGAGCACAGGGGGAGGGAAGAGCTGCCTGGGAAGGAGTAAATAATAAATTAACATTTACATACTGTTGACTATTCAGGTGTGAAAGTAATGGAACGGAACAGTGAAGCAGCTGCCTGCAGGGTGTGAAGATGCTTACAGTAAGAGAACTACAGAGGGTACAGTAACGATTTTTACATATTCTGAAAGCGCTGCCCAGGCACTATTCAAGAGTACAATAAGTATCATACTGAAAAATGATCTGACAGAGGCAGGGCCGGCTCCAGGTTTCTGTGGGCCCCGGGCGAAAAGGTCTCAGCGGGCCCCCTTTAAGTACATATCGCGGACTAATATATATATATATATATATATATATATATATATATATATATACTAGATGGTGGCCCGATTCTAAAGAATCGGGTAGTCTAGAATCTATATATAGTTTATTTAGTAATAGGGGAGTGCTGTGAAATTAATTATGTGTATACAGGCGGCTCAGCGGTCAGCAGAGTATACGGTGGCTCAGCGGTCAGCAGTGAGTGCGGTGGCTCAGCGGTCAGCAGTGAGTGCGGTGGCTCAGCGGTCAGCAGTGAGTGCGGTGGCACAGGCTGGGGGTCAGAGGAGAGCGGAGGCTGGGGGGGGTCAGAGGAAAGCGGAGGCTGGGGGGGGGGGGTCAGAGGAGAGCGGAGGCTGGGGGGGGTCAGAGGAGAGCGGAGGCTGGGGGGGTCAGAGGAGAGCGGAGGCTGGGGGGGTCAGAGGAGAGCGGAGGCTGGGGGGGGGGGGGTCAGAGGAGAGCGGAGGCTGGGGGGGGTCAGAGGAGAGCGGAGGCTGGAGGGGTCAGAGGAGAGCGGAGGCTGGGGGGGTCAGAGGAGAGCGGAGGCTGGGGGGGGTCAGAGGAGAGCGGAGGCTGGGGGGTCAGAGGAGAGCGGAGGCTGGGGGGTCAGAGGAGAGCGGAGGCTGGGGGGGGTCAGAGGAGAGCGGAGGCTGGGGGGGTCAGAGGAGAGCGGAGGCTGGGGGGGGTCAGAGGAGAGCGGAGGCTGGGGGGGGTCAGAGGAGAGCGGAGGCTGGGGGGGGTCAGAGGAGAGCGGAGGCTGGGGGGGTCAGAGGAGAGCGGAGGCTGGGGGGTCAGAGGAGAGCGGAGGCTGGGGGGGTCAGAGGAGAGCGGAGGCTGGGGGGGTCAGAGGAGGCAGAGGAGAGGCTGGGGGGTCAGAGGAGGCAGAGGAGAGGCTGGGGGGGGTCAGAGGAGGCAGAGGAGAGGCTGGGGGGGGTCAGAGGAGAGCGGAGGCTGGGGGGGTCAGAGGAGAGCGGAGGCTGGGGGGGTCAGAGGAGAGCGGAGGCTGGGGGGGTCAGAGGAGGCAGAGGAGAGGCTGGGGGGTCAGAGGAGGCAGAGGAGAGGCTGGGGGGGGTCAGAGGAGGCAGAGGAGAGGCTGGGGGGGTCAGAGGAGAGCGGAGGCTGGGGGGGGTCAGAGGAGAGCGGAGGCTGGGGGGGTCAGAGGAGAGCGGAGGCTGGGGGGGTCAGAGGAGAGCGGAGGCTGGGGGGGTCAGAGGAGAGCGGAGGCTGGGGGGGTCAGAGGAGAGCGCAGGCTGGGGGGGTCAGAGGAGAGCGCAGGCTGGGGGGTCAGAGGAGGCAGAGGAGAGGCTGGGGGGTGAGAGGAGGCAGAGGAGAGGCTGGGGGGTCAAAGCAGGGAGAGGAGGAGAGGCTGGGGGGTCAGAGGAGGCAGAGGAGAGGCTGGGGGGTCAGAGGAGGCAGAGGAGAGGCTGGGGGGTCAGAGGAGGCAGAGGAGAGGCTGGGGGGTCAGAGGAGGCAGAGGAGAGGCTGGGGGGTCAGAGGAGGGAGAGGAGAGGCTGGGGGGTCAGAGGAGGCAGAGGAGAGGCTGGGGGGGGTCAGAGGAGAGCGGAGGCTGGGGGGGGTCAGAGGAGAGCGGAGGCTGGGGGGGTCAGAGGAGAGCGGAGGCTGGGGGGGTCAGAGGAGAGCGGAGGCTGGGGGGGTCAGAGGAGAGCGGAGGCTGGGGGGTCAGAGGAGAGCGGAGGCTGGGGGGGTCAGAGGAGAGCGGAGGCTGGGGGGGTCAGAGGAGAGCGGAGGCTGGGGGGGGTCAGAGGAGAGCGGAGGCTGGGGGGGTCAGAGGAGAGCGCAGGCTGGGGGGGTCAGAGGAGAGCGCAGGCTGGGGGGTCAGAGGAGGCAGAGGAGAGGCTGGGGGGTGAGAGGAGGGCAGAGGAGAGGCTGGGGGGTCAGAGGAGGCAGAGGAGAGGCTGGGGGGTCAGAGGAGGCAGAGAAGAGGCTGGGGGGTCAGAGGAGGCAGAGAGAGGCTGGGGGGTCAGAGGAGGCAGAGGAGAGGCTGGGGGGGGTCAGAGGAGAGCGGAGGCTGGGGGGGTCAGAGGAAGAGCGGAGGCTGGGGGGGTCAGAGGAGGCAGAGGAGAGGCTGGGGGGTCAGAGGAGGCAGAGGAGAGGCTGGGGGGTAGACAAGGAGTGGGGGGGAGGAGGCAGAGGAGGCTGGGGGGTCAGAGGAGGCAGAGGGGAGAGTCTGGGGGGTCAGAGGAGGCAGAGGAGAGTCTGGGGGGTCAGAGGAGGCAGAGGAGAGTCTGGGGGGTCAGAGGAGGCAGAGGAGAGTCTGGGGGGTCAGAGGAGGCAGAGGAGAGTCTGGGGGGTCAGAGGAGGCAGAGGAGAGTCTGGGGGGTCAGAGGAGGCAGAGGAGAGTCTGGGGGGTCAGAGGAGGCAGAGGAGAGTCTGGGGGGTCAGAGGAGGCAGAGGAGAGTCTGGGGGGTCAGAGGAGGCAGAGGAGAGCTGGGGGGTCAGAGGAGGCAGAGGAGAGGCTGGGGGGTCAGAGGAGGCAGAGGAGAGGCTGGGGGGTCAGAGGAGGCAGAGGAGAGGCTGGGGGGTCAGAGGAGGCAGAGGAGAGGCTGGGGGGGTCAGAGGAGGCAGAGGAGAGGCTGGGGGGGGTCAGAGGAGAGAGGAGAGGCTGGGGGGGTCAGAGGAGAGCGGAGGCTGGGGGGGTCAGAGGAGAGCGGAGGCTGGGGGGGTCAGAGGAGAGGGAGGCTGGGGGGGTCAGAGGAGAGCGGAGGCTGGGGGGGTCAGAGGAGAGCGGAGGCTGGGGGGGTCAGAGGAGAGCGCAGGCTGGGGGGTAGAGAGGCAGAGGAGAGGCTGGGGGGTGAGAGGAGGCAGAGGAGAGGCTGGGGGGTCAGAGGAGGCAGAGGAGAGGCTGGGGGGTCAGAGGAGGCAGAGGAGAGGCTGGGGGTCAGAGGAGGCAGAGGAGAGGCTGGGGGTCAGAGGAGGCAGAGGAGAGGCTGGGGGGTCAGAGGAGGCAGAGGAGAGGCTGGGGTCAGAGGAGGAGAGGAGAGGCTGGGGGGTCAGAGGAGGCGCAAGGACGAGGCTGGGGGGGTCAGAGGGAGCGGAGGCGGGGGTGGGGGTGGGGGGTCAGAGGAGAGCGGAGGCTGGGGGGGTCAGAGGAGAGCGGAGGCTGGGGGGGTCAGAGGAGAGCGGAGGCTGGGGGGGGTCAGAGGAGAGCGGAGGCTGGGGGGGTCAGAGGAGAGCGGAGGCTGGGGGGGTCAGAGGAGAGCGGAGGCTGGGGGGGTCAGAGGAGGAGCGGAGGCTGGGGGGGTCAGAGGAGCAGGGAGGCTGGGGGGGTCAGAGGAGAGCGGAGGCTGGGGGTCAGAGGAGGCAGAGGAGAGGCTGGGGGGTCAGAGGAGGCAGAGGAGAGGCTGGGGGGTCAGAGGAGGCAGAGGAGAGGCTGGGGGGTCAGAGGAGGCAGAGGAGAGGCTGGGGGTCAGAGGAGGCAGAGGAGAGGCTGGGGGGTCAGAGGAGGCAGAGGAGAGGCTGGGGGGTCAGAGGAGGCAGAGGAGAGGCTGGGGGGTCAGAGGAGGCAGAGGAGAGGCTGGGGGGTCAGAGGAGGCAGAGGAGAGGCTGGGGGTCAGAGGAGGCAGAGGAGAGGCTGGGGGGTCAGAGGAGGCAGAGGAGAGGCTGGGGGGTCAGAGGAGGCAGAGGAGAGGCTGGGGGGTCAGAGGAGGCAGAGGAGAGGCTGGGGGGTCAGAGGAGGCAGAGGAGAGGCTGGGGGGTCAGAGGAGGCAGAGGAGAGGCTGGGGGGGTCAGAGGAGGAGGAGAGGCTGGGGGGTCAGAGGAGAGCGGAGGGCTGGGGGGTCAGAGGAGGCAGAGGGAGGCTGGGGGGGTCAGAGGAGAGCGGAGGCTGGGGGGGGTCAGAGGAGGCAGGGAGAGCTGGGGGGGGGTCAGAGGAGAGCGGAGGCTGGGGGGGTCAGAGGAGAGCGGAGGCTGGGGGGTCAGAGGAGAGCGGAGGCTGGGGGGGTCAGAGGAGAGCAGCGGAGGCTGGGGGGGTCAGAGGAGAGCGGAGGCTGGGGGGTCAGAGGGAGCGGAGGCTGGGGGGTAGAGGGGAGAGAGAGGCTGGGGGGTCAGAGGAGGCAGGGAAGGCTGGGGGGGGTCAGAGGAGAGGCGGAGGGCTGGGGAGGGTCAGAGGAGAGCAGGCTGGGGGGGTCAGAGGAGGCGAGGGAGGCTGGGGGGGGTCAAGGAGAGGCTGGGGTCAGAGGAGGCAGAGGAGAGGCTGGGGGTGAGAGGAGGCAGAGGAGAGGCTGGGGGGTAGAGGAGGCAGAGGAGAGGCTGGGGGGTAGAGGAGGCAGAGGAGAGGCTGGGGGGTCAGAGGAGGCAGAGGAGAGGCTGGGGGGTCAGAAGGAGGCAGAGGAGAGGCTGGGGGGTCAGAGGAGGCAGAGGAGAGGCTGGGGGGTCAGAGGAGGCAGAGGAGAGGCTGGGGGGTCAGAGGAGGCAGAGGAGAGGCTGGGGGGTCAGAGGAGGCAGAGGAGAGGCTGGGGGGTCAGAGGGGCAGAGGAGAGGCTGGGGGGTCAGAGAGGCAGAGGAGAGGCTGGGGGGTCAGAGGAGGCAGAGGAGAGGCTGGGGGGGTCAGAGGAGGCAGAGGAGAGGCTGGGGGGTCAGAGGAGGCAGAGGAGAGGCTGGGGGGTCAGAGGAGAGGGAGGCTGGGGGGGTCAGAGGAGGAGCGGAGGCTGGGGGGTCAGAGGAGAGGGAGGCTGGGGGGGTCAGAGGAGAGCGGAGGCTGGGGGGGTAGAGGGGAGAGCGGAGGCTGGGGGGATCAGAGGAGAGCGGAGGCTGGGGGGTCAGAGGAGAGCGAGGAGAGCTGGGGGGGTCAGAGGAGGCAGAGGAGAGGCTGGGGGGGTCAGAGGAGGCAGAGGAGAGTCTGGGGGGTGAGAGGAGGCAGAGGAGAGGCTGGGGGGTGAGAGGAGGCAGAGGAGAGGCTGGGGGGTGAGAGGAGGCAGAGGAGAGGCTGGGGGGTGAGAAGAGGCAGAGGAGAGGCTGGGGGGTCAGAGGAGGCAGAGGAGAGGCTGGGGGTCAGAGGAGGCAGAGGAGAGGCTGGGGGGTCAGAGGAGGCA
Source organism: Allobates femoralis (assembly GCA_033576535.1). Lineage (NCBI taxonomy): Eukaryota > Metazoa > Chordata > Amphibia > Anura > Aromobatidae > Allobates > Allobates femoralis. Next base: position 45,764 of record JARQOC010000278.1, read on the forward strand.
GAGGAGAGGCTGGGGGGTCAGAGGAGGCAGAGGAGAGGCTGGGGGGTCAGAGGAGGCAGAGGAGAGGCTGGGGGGTCAGAGGAGGCAGAGGAGAGGCTGGGGGGTCAGAGGAGGCAGAGGCCATCCCTATATCTCTGTCCCCTGAGGCTGCAGCAGGGTTGTAAGCGATGCTGCTCCAGCCTGTGTCAGAGGAGCAGTGTCAGGCAGAGCGGACTGAATGGAGTCTATGGTACCTGGAGGTCGGGCTGTAACTAACTGTTCCTCCGTTCTCCTCCATCGCTGTGTCCGTCCTCCATGTCTCCGGGGTCTGATGAGGGGAATCTCCTGCGTCACAGGGGTCTGAGCGGGCTTCAGCAGCAGTGGTGGCTGCCATCTTGGCAGGAGTCTTCCCCTGTGTCTGGCGGCCCGTGCTTCTGAGGAAGTGGGATATATCGCGCGGCTGGTGACGCCGCACCACAGGATTCCGAAGCGGGCTGTGTTCCCTTTCTTTTAGGCGCCAAAGAGGGATCCCTGTTCGCAGCGGCTCGCTTGTGAGCGCGCTCAGCGCTCGTGGGTCTGCTGCTTCCGCTTCCGGTGTTTGACACAGGAGGGAGGCCATCACGGAAGCGGAAGCGGATTTTGGGCGGAAGTGGCCTTCGGGTTTTATATAATAGATATTTATGTATATATATATATTGCCGCACACTTACCGCAAGCCCCATAGACAATGCATGTGGCTTGCCGCAAACGTGCCGCAAGTGCAGCCGCTAGACGGAAAATGCGGCAGATGCAGGTTTTTTTTACCGCAACTGACACATTTAAAAAAAAACTCCTATGTGAAGGCAGCCTTACAGGAACAGTGACTGCCGAAACCAGCAAGAGCTGTTTCTGACAGTGAGTATATTACACATTGTTAGGGCTAAAATGCGATTGCATTCCCTTGCGCCTTTTAAAAATACCCTTCAAATGCAAAATGTTGCATTTTTGTGCGTCTGAGGATGCTTGGTATATACACAAGCATCCTGAAGCACACAAATAATGCAAGCAGCTCAATGGAGCCGCACTGCCATATGGGTTGCACCGCAGCCAAGCGGAGTGTCTGGCCGTCCAGATCTCTCTTCTCCTCACCTTTCTTCTCGCTGCTCCGGTCTCCTCCGGTCGCTCTGCACATATCAGCACAGTGATGACATCGTGCCCCTCCATGCTGAGCTGCAGAATGCAGACAGAGGCAGAAGAGACTATGGAGAAGAATGCTGCTGGCAAAGGTGGCTGAGACTATAGGAGCGGAATCCGCGGGGGGCTACCACTGGTACACATACTTCGTACACACACGGCTCTGCTCCGTACACCTCATACACACAGGGCTCTGCTCCGTACACCTCGTACACACACGGCTCTGCTCCGTACACCTCGTACACACACGGCTCTGCTCCGTACACCTCGTACACACACGGCTCTGCTCCGTACACCTCGTACACACACGGCTCTGCTCCGTACACCTCGTACACACACGGCTCTGCTCCGTACACCTCGTACACACACGGCTCTGCTCCGTACACCTCGTACACACGCGGCTCTGCTCCGTACACCTCGTACACACGCGGCTCTGCTCCGTACACCTCGTACACACACGGCTCTGCTCAATACACCTCGTACACACACGGCTCTGATCCGTACACCTCGTACACACACGGCTCTGCCCCGTACACCTCGTACACACACGGCTCCGCTCCGTACACCTCGTACACACTCGCCTCTGCTACATTCACACTGTAAATCCCTCCTGACCCCACACATAACCTTCACCTAATTGCCATACACCTAGTACACACTCACCTCTGCTACATTCACACTGTAAATGCCTCCTGACCACACACAAACTTCACCTTATTTGAGCATCATTGATGGCCAGCACAGTCCTGGATACACTGAGGAGCTGATCATGAGACCCCTGACTCCTCCCCTCCATGTGACATCATCGCAGGTCCTGTAAGCACAGAGTGTGTGCAGCTCTGTCGGCTCCCGTGGAGGGGGGAGGAGGGAGACCTCCGGTGCTGCAGCCTGCAGGAGCCTGAAAATGACCCCCCAGCTGCCCCCTGGATATGGCTCTGGCTGTGGGGGCAGTGCTCAGGGGCCCCTGAGGCTAGGGTCACACTTGCATTGTGACCCTAGCCTTATGCAAGTATTGTATGTTGCAACGCTGCTATGCGCTGGAGGCAGCCCATAGAAACCCGACGTTTACCGTGACAACCACTCGTTGTCAATGTAAACTGCGGGTTTCTATGGGCTCAGTTGCTGGCAGCGCATAGCGTTAAACGCTCTGCGCTGCAGCAGACAATACTTGCGTCAGGCTAGGGTCACAACACAAGTGTGACCCTAGCCCTCAGGGGCCCGGTGGGCCCCCTCCAAGCCGTTGGGCCCCGGCACTTGCCCGGGTACGCCGGGTGCTGACGCCGGCCCTGGACAGAGGTCCTTTAAGTCTGCTAATGACATAAAACAAAGCTTTCTCCAAAATCTTTCTCATAACTTGTGTCCCCTCCTTCTTCTCTATCTACTATTTATAATGTTATGGTGTTTAGGGTATTTTGCACTATTTTATAGACTTCAGATGGACCACCTCACTCCATATACAGTTGTGGCCAAAAGTATTGACACCCCTGCAATTCTGTCAGATAATACTCAGTTTCTTGCAATCACAAATTCTTTGGTATTATTATCTTCATTTAATTTTTCTTCAATGAAAAAACACAAAAGAGAATGAAGCAAAAAGCAAAACATTGATCATTTCACACAAAACTCCAAAAATGGACCGGACAAAAGTATTGGCACCCTCAGCCTAATACTTGGTTGCACAACCTTTAGCCAAAATAACTGCGATCAACCGCTTCTGGTAACCATCAATGAGTTTCTTACAATGCTCTGCTGGAATTTTAGACCATTCTTCTTTGGCAAACTGCTCCAGGTCCCTGATATTTGAAGGTGCCTTCTCCAAACTGCCATTTTTAGATCTCTCCACAGGTGATCTATGGGATTCAGGTCTGGACTCATTGCTGCCACCTTAGAAGTCTCCAGTGCTTTCTCTCAAACCATTTTCTAGTGCTTTTTGAAGTGTTTTTTTGGGTCATTGTCCTGCTGGAAGACCCATGACCTCTGAGGGAGACCCAGCTTTCTCACACTGGGCCCTACATTATCCAAAATTTGTTGGTAGTTTCAGACTTCATAATGCCATGCACACAGGTCAAGCAGTCCAGTGCCAGAGGCAGAAAAGCAACCCCAAAACATCAGGAAACCTCCGCCATGTTTGACTGTAGGGACCGTGTTCTTTTCTTTGAATGCCTCTTTTTTTTCCTGTAAACTCTATGTTGATGCCTTTGCCCAAAAGCTCTACTTTTGTGTCATCTGACCAGAGAACATTCTTCCAAAACGATTTAGACTTTCTCAGGTAAGTTTTGGCAAACTCCACCTGGCTTTTTTATGTCTCGGGGTAAGAAGTGGGGTCTTCCTGGGTCTCCTACCATACAGTCCCTTTTCATTCAGACGCCGGACGGATAGTACGGGTGACACTGTTGTACCCTCGGACTGCAGGGCAGCTTGAACTTGTTTGGATGTTAGTCGAGGTTCTTTATCCACCATCCCACAATCTTGCGTTGAAATCTCTCTTCAATTTTTCTTTTCTATTCACATCTAGGGAGGTTAGCCACAGTGCCATGGGCTTCAAACTTCTTGATGACACTGCGCACGGTAGACACAGGAACATTCAGGTCTTTGGAGATGGACTTGTAGCCTTGAGATTGCTCATGCTTCCTCACAATTTGGTTTCTCAAGTCCTCAGACAGTTCTTTGGTCTTCTTTCTTTTCTCCATGCTCAATGTGGTGCACACAAGGACACAGGACAGAGGTTGAGTCAACTTTAATCCATGTCAACTGGCTGCAAGTGTGATTTAGTTATTGCCAACACCTGTTAGGTGCCGCAGGTAAGTTACAGGTGCTGTTAATTACACAAATTAGAGAAGCATCACATGATTTTTCTAACAGTGTCAATACTTTTGTCCACCCCCTTTTTTATGTTTGGTGTCGAATTAGATCCAATTTGGCTTTAGGACAATTCTTTTTGCGTTTTTTCATTGAAGACAAATTAAATGAAGATAATAATAGCAAAGAATTTGTGATTGCAATCATTTTCAGGAAGAAACTGACAGAATTGCAGAGGTGTCAATACTTTTGGCGACGACTGTATGACATAACTCTTGTTGCTATGTTCTTTAGTGCTGAGATCACTGAGGAACAGTAATAATTTATAGAATGAGGAAGAACTTGCCAATGACAGCCACTTCACTGGGGCAATAACAAGGATAAATAGTAACTCCAATTTCAGCCATTTAATTGACCTATAGGAATTATTACATCACAAAGAAGTGAGATTTTTGATTTATTAATATGGGCATACAGGTAGCATAGAGGTAAAATTAGCAATTTCTCTATGCCTCCTGGATGATGGCTTGTCCAGTAAAAATCATCTTTTTTAATTTTGATCTTCCAGGCTATGGTGCTTGTGCTCCCTGGAAAATAACACTGCCTGCATTCTTCATTGTACAGGATTTTCATCCCTTTTCTCCCCTTCTCTTCCTTAAAGCGAACCTGTCACCCCCTCCAGACATCTAAAAATACCATAGCCACGTTCTGTAGCACTAAGGCTGCATTCTGACAAGGTGTCTATAGCATTTATGCTCCCTTGATTCACCGAAATAAAGACTTATATAAAATCTGTTTCAAACCAGATCCAAGACCGGGAGGCGGGTTTTCAAGTGTCTGTCTCCCTCCTCTGTGGTGTCAGTCATCCCTCTCTGCTCTCTGTGCACCGCCTCCAGGGCCATCTCCCTGCATTACAGAGCTTTGTCAGCTCTGCTACAACATAGAGCTGCTGTTATAAGAGACCCCACAGAAGAATTGCAGAGTGTAATCTTGAGCAGACGAACTTGCCTGACATAGACCTTGGTTCGCTACAGGTTTTTGTGCTGAGATAGTTGAGGCAGTAATGTTTACAGAATGAGGAAGATTGCAATGACAGCCACTTTATGGGGCAATAGCAAGGATTAATGTCTCCAGGTCCTCTGCTAGATTTAACTACTGTAGGACTCTATAACAGCAGCTCTGTGTGAGCAATGACAAGCTTGTAATGCAGGAGATGGCACGGAGGTGTGCACAGAGAACAGAGAGGGATACTGACACCACAGGGAGGGGACAGGCACTTGAAAAACCCGCCCCACGGTCTTGGATCAGGTTTGAAACGATCTTACAAAAGTCTTTATTTCGTGAATCAAGGGAGCATAATGCTTAGACACCCTTGTCAGAATGCCAGCCTTAGTGCTGCAGTACTGGCTATGGTATTTTTAGATGCCTGGAGGGTGACAGGTTCGCTTTAAGGTACCGTCACACAGGGACATATCGCCGGCGATGTTGCCGGAGATCGCGGGACGCGCATCTCTGACAACATCGCCGGTGAGATGTCACACGAGCAACTTACCGGCGATGTCGCCGGCTAGTTGCCCAGCGGCTATCGCCGCTGGGTTGCCCAGCAACCCAGCAAGCGATCATCGCATGTTGGATATAGGCGGAATCGCCCGCACATTGCAGGTTGCCGCGTTACACGGCGATCAGGGAGGATCGCCTGAGCAACATCGCCAGTTCCCAACATTGTTGGGAACCGGCATGTACTCAGGCGATTATCACCTGTTATCGCCTTCACGAGCAACTCCGGCGATGTGCCGCAACTGGCACGCCCTAGTTGCGCAACATGCCGCGAATGTCCTGTGGCGTACCATTTACTTTGGCTTAGTACATGAGAAATCTGCCTGCCATTCTGCCTGCTGTCTTTCTCCTGCACTGTCTGCCCGTCTGTGCTCACTGTCTACAATTTTCATGTGTGCATACCCAGAGTCTTACATTTTGTATTAGAAACCACAGAAGGCCATAATAGTGCAGAGGAGAATGTGCAGGCACAGCATTATCTGCTGCTCACCTCACTTAAAGGGGACACTGATGAGAACGGCAGGAGAAATCTTGTATAAAGTAGACCAAAGGCCAGCACACACCTCATATCCCGAAAGATCAAAGTTATAAAAGATAATTGTTACTTAAATTGTAAATGTCATTTCATTGAAAAAAAAAGCAAAAACTCCGTTGCAAGGCAAGGCAAGAGCAGGGAGAGAACAGGGTCATTCGTCTTATACCCCTCTCCCCTTTCATGAGTGTCATTTCTTGTGTGTATAGATTAGGACGTATCTGTCCATTTTTTAAATAATTTAATAAAGGTTATATCTTAGAGGTAACACCTTTTCTTGAAACGACTAGTGTGATGTACCAGCAGAGAAGGGGTTAACATAGATCATAACTGAGCTGTGTGGAGCCAGATGACAGATCAGAAGCTTGTGCCATGGAAAAATGAGTTCACAATGATCCTGACCTTCTGACATTGCTTAGCAACTGTGCTGTAATCTGAGCTAATCTGATACATTGTTTCCTCATCAGCTGCAGTGAGCAGTGTTCACCACGCCCCCTCCCTTTATATGGTTACATGCCACATATTCACTGAATACGAATCTGACACACAGTGTAGTGGGGACACCTTGTGGAAGGATTATGAATGCTTTTCAAACAGAACTCTTGATAAAGTATATTTTAAAGTTTATTAAAATCACTTGCTCTACATTATTATTAAATAAAAATTAAACGGCGGTTATGCTTTAGCCAACCATTATTTAGGAGGTGTACATGTAAGCTGATTTCAGCTCTTTACATGCTATATGAACATTTTAATTACACTAAAAAAAAAATCTCAAATGGTTACAAAATTCACAACGAGTTACTTAAGAGCAAAACTTGGAAAAATGTAAAGGAAATGGTAATTTTTTATTTAAAATAATAAAGAAGAATTGCTCAATGACCTCTAGTTGCACCCATTCTGCTAATTGACCTGACCGTCATCGATGAACTCCCATCAGAAGGACATATTGCCATTTATTTTCACTGTGTCATGGTGGGTTTACACGTCCCGATATCGGGGCGAATATCGTAGGCAACGGCGCGGGAGCGCGCTTTTTTTGAGCGCTTTTCCCGATTGCGCATCGTCGGTTTACCACTTGCGATATTGGGAAACAAAGTCCCTCCGATGTGTACGCCCACCAACCCAGTAACGACCATTTAACATGGGAGTTAATGGGTAGCGTCGGCGTACAGATCGGAGTTGGCTGTCACACGGGACGATGCAGCTACAATGGCCATGCGATATCGGGCGGTTGAATAGCACGCTCATTCAACCCCGATATCGTTTTGGCATCGTTCCAGCATCGCATTGTACGTTCAAACCGTACAGTGCGCGAACGATATCGGGTCCAACTCCCGAACCACGGGACTTTTTGTCGGAGTTGGATCGGAGTTGGACACCGATATCGCGGCGTGTAAACCCGCCATCAGTGAATGCACCAGGAAGCACAGACAAGCCAGGACAAGACGAGCCTTGGAGCAGAAGCTGCAGGTGATCACTGAGGGTAATTTTTTATTGTTTTTCCTGTCTGAACTTTTTAAGCAAAACCTTAACTTCTTCTAACTCCATCAGCATGCTGACAATTTTTCTTTCTGCATTTTTGTTTTTCCCTTAATTGTCCCAAAAGCCATAACTTTTTTTTTTTTTTGTCTATATAGACATATGAGGGTTTACTTTTTGTGGGATGAGATGTATTTTTGAATGTCACAATTGATTTGACCACATATTGTACTGTAAAAATGTAACATCAGTTCGAGTTAGTAAAAAAGGGAATTGTGGTGTGTGGCAATAACAATAGACTGGCTTGCTAGAAATAACATAAATTCAAGTTACTATATAGTATGTTGAGAAACACACATCCTATTTTATGTACAGGAAGGACTGTAACCGGGAGCATACAGGTACAAGTGAATCCTAGTCAATATAATAGAAGTATAGAATACGACTCTTGTACAAATACTTTATAGTAAACCTGGTACATCACTACAGGACAAGTTTGTAACAAGGACCGCCGTAATACATGAAGCATTGGCAATAAGATAAGATAAGATAAACTTTATTGATCCCGGAGGAAATTACAGTATTACAGCAGCAGAACAAAGATCAAGAACATTTCACACTTTACAAAATAAGTCTATATGGACAGCAGATGCGGGTAGACTGGTACATGTACCTCACCTATTCCCCCCATACACATAGAACTTCACATAGTCTTGGGATGCTTTACACTTATACATTTGTTAAACATCCCCACAGCTGTCGGAACAAACGATTTTCTGTATCTTTCCTTTTTACACCTTAGTTGGATTAGACGCTTGCTGAATGTGCTCTTCTGCTTCGCAAACAGTTCAGAGAGCGGGTGTGTATTGTTGCTCATTATAGCATAATAATCTGCGAACACACATTGATAGGACTGAAGCCGGAAGCGTTAAATAGCATTGAATCATTGGTACGAATGTGAGTTTCAGGTAACGTATACTGGCTAACAACCCCGTTACAAAGTGCTAATAAGGGCACCAATAGATGTTCACTTAATTTGCATTTTTTGACTATTAGGCAGAATTGTTACCATAGGAATACAGCATACTGAAGAATCTACAACAACGCTGGCAGATTCCCTACAGAGGTACCAATACACAAAAATAGAACCTAAAAAGATAGATAAACCATTAGATTATCGTTGATCCTAAAGGGAACCGGTCAACTCATGCTGAACCCCCTGACCTATCACTAGCTGTCCCTACACCTTCCTAGCTGCTCCCTGACCATCCCTTTCTGCTGTAAATCCGCCCTATAAAGATGGTGAAAAATGAGTTTTAACTTATAGGTCGTGGCTCGGTCAGGAGACTGGAAAGGCGGCTCCAGGCTCCATTCTCCCCTCCTGGCTGCATCACTGCACACCCCGCTGGGCGTCATTATTCTTTCTTCATCTCCTCCGCTCTTGGAATCTCCCAGCATGTCATATCCGGCCCAGTGCATTGTGGGGCTTAATCACGTGGTACGGCGCCTACCTCTATATGCGCACTGCACATGCGCCAGAGGCCGGCGCCAAACCACGTGATTAGGCCCCACAATGCACCATGCCGGATATGATGTGTCGGCCGGTGAATTATAGGTGAAGAGGAGGACGGGAGATTCCAACAGAGATGAAGAAAGAATAATGACTCTCAGCGGGGGCGTGTAGTGATGAAGCGAGGAGGGGAGAATGGAGCCTT
>JARQOC010000278.1:60000-102581 GCA_033576535.1 Allobates femoralis
ACCAGTGAAATCATCATACTCTGACTGCCCGCCCTCCACTAGAGATGAGCCACCACCCTGCCGTTCGTGTTCGATTCGATTCGCCGAATCGACGGGGTGTTCGACGAATGTTCGTCGAATGCTCAACGAACACCGTCGAACATCCCGAAACACGAAAAAAACAGGATTGTGGGGCTGTTTCACTTCCACAATGTATATACATACATTGTGGAAGTGAAATAAAGTCAAATAAAGTGTAAAAAATAAAAAAATAATGTATGCTCACCTGTCCGCGGTCCACCGAAGCCTCCGATATGGTCCTGTGTCTTACAGGACCTGTGGTGACGTCAGTTCTCGCGGGAACTCCGGTCACATGACCGGAGTTCCGCGAGAACGTGACGTCACCACAGGTCCTGGAAGCACAGGACCTTGCCGGAAAGCTTAAAATAGATATTTTTATGTTTCGGACCCTTTCTTTAAGTAAAAGTTACTTAAAGAAAGGGTCCGAAACATAAAAATATCTAGCGTAAAATAAATATTTTTATGATTCGAAACCCTTTCTTTAAGTAAAAGAAGGGGTCCGAATCATAAAAATATCTATTTTAAGCTTTCCGGCAAGGTCCTGTGCTTCCAGGACCTGTGGTGACGTCACATTCTCGCGGAACTCCGGTCATGTGACCGGAGTTCCCGCGAGAACTGACGTCACCACAGGTCCTGTAAGACACAGGACCATACCGGAGGCTTCGGTGGACCGCGGACAGGTGAGCATAGATTATTTTTTTATTTTTAACACTTTATTTCTTCTAGGGAATGTTTATTTTGGCTCAAAATGCGGCAGATGCGATTTTCTGACCGCACTGCCGCATTTTCGAACCAAAATCGAACATGTTCGAAATTCGCCGAATTGGAACCAAATTGTTCGAATTCGGCGAATGACTCGAATAGCGCCAAAATCGACTCGAATTTGAGATTGGCGAACTATTCGAGTCGAACATCGCTCATCTCTACCCTCCACCTGTCTTTACTTTCCTCCAAAACATCTCACACGTCAGATGTCATAGTACCTTACCAGCATTACGTTCCGGTATCACTTTACCTTATCTGGTCGTGAAGTCTTCTTCTCATTCAAAATTGCAATGGCTTCACTGGAATGCATGAGCTTTACGGAGACCATGGTCTCACCGGGCCACTGAAGAATGAAGGAAGCCGTGTAGGAGCCATCCTTGTTGTCCATTATAGATCCACTCACTCCAGCTTTAAGGCTTGGGGAATGAAGCTTTGCATGGAAAAAATCTCCTCCGTAGCTCTTTTTCTGACCTTCATGGTCTTTGGCTATGATGAGAATCTCCAAGCTTTCTCCCACGACATAGGAAGACCTGGGATTAGGTACGAAAAATTCTGATGTCTTTGGATGGGTGGAAAACTCTAAAATTGTATTGTTTGGAGGCAGTGGCCATTCAGTCAACTTCAAAAGACTGTGAAGCTCTTCATCCCAGGGGTGGGTTATTGGGCGTGGTGTTGAAGTAGTCTTTACTAATTTAGCAGTAGTCATAAATAATTTACTTTCCTTCCTTATGGTACTTTCTCTCCAGTTTAGTCTGTAGATAAACTGAAAGTAAGAATGATTTAAAACATGAAAGAACTAGCAATCAAAGAAATGAAAACTGTAAAGTACATGAGACAGTTGGTCGCCAAAATCAGTATATTTTATCTCTGATTTTGCCTTGAAAAAGGGTCTTTGACTGCCACATTTAGATAACAGTTAAATTTACTTACATAAACGCGAAGTGGCAACTGTCATCTAGTTCCGTCCGATTGTCCCTGAACCATGTGCCGGAGACAGTCATATTTGCATACCCAAGTGATGGGTGTGCAAATATGGCATTCACTGGCAGTACTGGCCCAGCGCTGCTGCCTATCAGCACAACTGATGACCCCTGCAACCAATGTCAGGAATCAATGCATGCAGCCTGTTACTCGCAGCCTGCTGCAGCTAACCACATCACGCAAAGCCAACTGACTAAGTGCACATGCACGTACCTAGCACACATGCCCAGTCACTGAGGTGGCCACCACCTTTGGACACATGGGTCTCCAAAGAGGGCAGAGATCTGCATAACTGCACTTGTGTGACCCGGGTATGCGCATGCATGCCTACTGATGCTGCCGCCATCTTTGGAAACCCAGGTGTCCAAAAATGGCAGCAGCATGTTCAACATAGGGAGCGCAGAGAGTAAAAATGGGGCACAGAGAGCACACTGGGGACACAAAGAGTTAACAAGTGGGGCACAGAGAGTGCACAGGGGGCGTAGAGAGTACATAGGGAGGCAAAAAGAGCACACGGGGGGTACAAAGTGCACAGAGGGGGCATGATAAAAATGGACACAGGGGAGATAGTGCAGAGTGGGAAGAGAGAGTGCATGAGGGGCCAATATTGATGAGCATGCAAATATGGTGCCCCCTGGTGGTACTTGCACATTGCGGAGCCATCTGCAACCACCGTCACCTGAAAATGCCACCACCCGAAACCAGGGAACAGCTGCAGCCACTTACACATCACAAACTGAGTAAGTGTGCATGCATGCACACTTACTCAGGTGGCCACCCTATTTGGACACCTAGGTAAACAAAAACAACAGCGCCATCAGTGAGTGCTCACAGGGGTGAGACAGTACAGAGGAGAGAGTACAAGGGTACAAGGGGGCGAAGACAGCACATGGGGGAGAGAGATCGCTTACCGGGGGTTGAGCACACAGGAGAGAGAGTGCAAACAGGGGGGAGACAGGTAAATGGAAAGAGCACATAGGTGAGAAAAGAGCACAGGGGAAGAGAGAGCGGACAGGATGGAGAGACATCTGCTGTCTCAAGCATTACAGAGCCTATTCCCATCGTGACCTCACTGCCCTCCTGATTCGATAGCATCAGGTCCCCATCTAATAAGGAAATAACTGCAAATAGGTTAGAATGAAAGGCCGCAAGTTATATTAAAATAATCTGAAGGATCTGAAGGATCACTAACAGGATCTGAAGGATCCCTACTTTTTTATCAGAGATTCTGCCCCACAGGGTGCAATAAGATGCAAAATATTTATATATTCTGTATATATAGAATCATAGGCAAACAAAACTGATTGGGTATTGGTTTATATCAGCAATCGGCCTTAGAAAAGCACAATAGACAATCAATATGAACTCACAAAGAGCGAGTCCACCCACTCAAGACACAAAACAGGAGAAATGTGGATTTTAGTTGCAAAATGTACCTTATTTATAACAACAAAGTGCACATTTTATAGCAAAAAGTTAAAAAAGGAAGATGACTAATTGTACAAAACTGGCAAAAAGCACAGAACACATGTAAATAATGAAGTAGAGGGTAACTTATGCCTGCATAACACCAAATAGACTGCAAATATAACAGAAACACTGGTCGTATCTAGTTGTTAAGGTACCGTCACACATGGTGATATTGCCAGGAGATTTGCTAAGCAATCTCTGAATGCAGCAATATCGCTACCACATTGCCTGTGCGTTGCGGCGTGTGACAGGGCGATTTAACGGCGACAAATCGCCGGTGGCGAGCTGCCTGATCACCCTGCTCTGCAGTGAAATCAGGCGATAACCAGCAGGCGATCTCAACGCTTCGTGGCGTGTGACAGGGCGAGGGTGACGTACCCTGCTATCCGGAAATAAATCCCGTAGGCGTGCTTAGATGTTGAGTTTTTCGTGCCGCACCTGCGGCGATTGGTGAGTGATACTGCATTCCGATTGGATGGCCATGTCCGAGACGCCTTATTGGATGACCCGTGCCTTTCACGCAAGGCTGACCAATGGGAACGTAGTTCCGTCCACCAATCACAGTGATAGGGGCACAGTAAAACACACGTTAGCACGCCCCTATCAAAACACTATGGCGACATCGCTGCTATGATCGTGGCGTGTGACGCGGCAATGTGGGAAGGGAACATCGCTTCTGGTCTTCTGCTGGCAGTTTCCGGAACGCAGGATCGCCGAACATCGCACGCGAGATCTCTATGTGTGACAGGGCGACGGCAATCTGAAAAAAGTGCGCACTCACGTCAAATTGTCAGCGATATGGCAGTGATATTGCTACGTGTGACGGTATCTTAAGAGCATGATCATTGAGTTTCTAGAATGTAAATTAGGCTGTGGTCACAGTTTTTTTTTTACATGCGTTTTTCATGTCAGCATGAGTTTTTTAAGGTCTCTGATGGCTCCCTGCGTTTTTGGGTGCGTTTTTGAATCTGCACCTAAAAAATAGTGCTTGTAGTATTTTTTTGAGCGTTTTGAAAAACGCATGCGTTTTTGTAGAAAACGCATGCGTTTTTATAACATGGGTTCCTATGGAAAACGCATGCAAAAACGCATGTACAATTAGTACCTTTTAGTGCCATTCAAAAACGCATGCGTTTCCCATAGGAGCCCATGTTAACAAAAACGCATGCGTTTCCCATAGGAGCCCATGTTAACAAAAACGCATGCGTTTCCGGAAACGCATGCGTTTTTGTTAACATGGGCTCCTATGGGAAACGCATGCGTTTTTGAATGGCACTAAAAGGTACTAACTGTACATGCGTTTTTGCATGCGTTTTCCATAGGAACCCATGTTATAAAAACGCATGCGTTTTCTACAAAAACGCATGCGTTTTTCAAAACGCTCAAAAAAATACTACAAGCACTATTTTTAGGTGCAGATTCAAAAACGCACCCAAAAACGCAGGGAGCCATCACACACCTTACAAAACTCATGCTGACATGAAAAAAAGCATGAGTTTTGTTAAATCACTTAAAAAAACGCATGGCATCTGTGACCACAGCCTTAAGTAGGCATTTTTTTGCTGCTGCTAGTCTCAGCAATTTGTTCGGGCTAGTAGCAGTGTGATTTACACCGTAGTGTAGGCCACTTGTAATACAATCTACTACAGCGCCTGTGAACTTCCTTCTAATTGTTAACTGCACCTAACCCAGGTCTCACTTTGGGCCTACTAGCAGTGTTGGTGCAGTCACCTCTGCTTGATTGACATTCACCTTTTTTTGGTAAAACAACTGTACAGCTCCCAATTTTTTCACATACAAAATGATGGCAAAAGGCTGCTGATGGAAGAAAGGGCAGTAGGCGTGGTGGAAAGGGAAGAAAAGTTTGTGTCCGTGGGGTAGATACTAAATCTACATTAACATCTGCTGAAAAAACACAATCTTCCAGCTAAAGTAAGATGTCTACTTCTTTCCGTGGCCAATCGGATATGATCCCTTTCTTACGGACACGACCATCGATACCACTTGTAAGTGAGGCACAAAAACAGCAGGTGCTTGAATGGATCTCAACTGCTCCATCAAGTGTCTTCTCCTCCACCACAACTTCTACATCACAAACCCTCCAGTTATCTGAGGTGTCAGCCCAATCGCACTTCATTCCTCCCAGCTCCCAAGTCTCCAGCCGCCCTACTGAGTCTGGGGTAACACACATGGTTGAGTCTGCAGAGCTGTTCAGTCACACAATAGCCTGGGAATCAGAGGTCTGCTCCAAAGCTGCAGTGAATCCAGACGAGTTAATGATCTGCCCTGATGCCCAGAAGCTTTGGGAGTCAGAGCCAGGCCCAGATGAAGAAGCTTCTGACCTTCATGCAGACCCTCATTCCCTAACAGTACATACTCTTGGTGGACACAAGGAGGATGATGCTGATGAGACTCAGATAACGGATTGGATTGACAAATTAACATTTCGGTCAAGGCAGGAAGAGGCTGTCTCTGAGGAGGACGAGGGTGTGAGAACACAGAGGATGATGATGAGGTTGGAGATCCCACTTACTGTCAACCCACAGTCAGCCAGTCGATGAGGTCAGAACAGGAGGTGGAGGAGGATGCCACTGACGACGAGGTTAGGTTGCGCCTTCCTGGACATAGAAGGAGCACTGGAACCACGTCAACAACTGCATCCACAGCCACAACTCTGCCTCTGAGCGGAAGTCGTGCTGGCTCTGCAGCTCGCATGGGCTCTAAGCCTTGCCTAGCCTGGGCCTTTTTTGACATCGCCAAGGATCTCCCAACTCATCTCATCTGCAATATTTGTCACCAATCTTTGAGTAGAGGCCAAAAACTCAGTAGCTTCAGTACTTCATGTATGAACCGCCACATGGACATGAAGCACAAGTCACAGTGGGAAGCTCACAGTGCTAGAATGTGGGCTAGCGGGGCGGGCTTTCACCGTCTTCCTCATCAAGTGCATCCGTGTGCTCTTCATCGTCTGTGACTGTGGGTTACAGCTGTCACACATACTTTTGGACGTACACCTTCCACCTCTTTACCCGCAACAGGCAGTGTGATTGGCAGGTCGTCATTTGGTTTTCAAGTGGACAATGCTGCTGGTGTTGAGCTCTCTCAGACATCGGGAGCACCACCTTTGGATGAAGGCAACATTACATCTTCGCCTGCACCTCCCTCCCAGACCTGCAGTTTGCCGGGGACACAATACTCAACTGTATCTCAGTACAGCAGTCTGCCCTCCGTCCCTCAGATGTGGACAAGTAAAAGGCCATTTCCTCCTAGCCATGAGAAAGCTAAGCGCTTGAATTTCACCATCTGCAAGCTGTTGGCTACAGAAATGCTGCCTTTCCACCTGGTGGACACAGAGGATTTTGAAGACCTTATGTCCGTCGCAGTGCCCCAGTACCAGATGACCAGTCACCACTACTTCTCCAAGAAAGGTGTGCCTGTGCTACACCAGCATGTCGCAGACAACATAATTGCTTCCTTGAGAAACTCTGTGTGTGACAGGGTGCATTTCACCACAGTCACTTGGACCAGTAAGCATGGACAGGGGCGTTACATGGCGGTGACTGGGCATTGGTTAACTATGGTGAGAGCTGGAGAAGGGTCTGCTGTCCAAGTCTTGCCGTCCCCACGAGTTGTGCGTCCATCCTCTGTAGTAGAAGATCCTCCACTGCTTCTGCCTCCTCAACCTCGTCTCGGTCCTCCACCTCCACCCAAAGCCTGTCTGGTAATGCCACCCGCGTTGTAACTGTGCAGAAGGAATCCTGCACACCTCCCTATTATGCTAGCAGCAGGGCTCAATGCCAGCAGGCGGTCTTTACCTTGAAATGCCTAGGAAATGTGAGTCACACAGCTGAGGAGTTGTGGTCAGCTCTGGCGACTGAGTTTCAGCAATGGTTGTCTCTACTTAACCTGCAACCAGGGAAGGCCGTGTGTGACAATGCTGCAAACCTGGGTGTGGCCCTTCGCCAGGGCAATATCACACACGTGACTTGTATGGCTCACGTGTTGAATCTGGTTGTCCAGCAATTTTTGACACACTATCCCGGCCTAGATGGGCTTCTGCAGAGGGCATGGTCGCTGTGTGATCACTTCCGGTGTTCGCATCCCGCAGCTCAATGACTTGCTTTGCTCCAGTAGTCTTTCGGCTTGCCCGTTCACCGGCTGAAATGTGATGTTCCGACACGCTAGAATTCTACTCTGCACATGTTGCAGCGACTATGGCAGCACCGCCGAGACCTGGTGCAATATGATGTATAACCTGGGCCAACGAGATCCAGAGGTGGGGCAGATCACGCTGCAGGAGTGGTCTCAGATCAAGGACCTATGCACCCTTCTGCACAGTTTTGAGATGGCGACAAAGATGTTTAGTGCTGACGATGCCATTATCAGCATGACTATTCCGGTCATCTACATGCTGGAGTACACTCTAAACAATATTCGGAGTCAGGTGGTGGGACAATAGGAGGTTGAGGAAGTACAGGAGAAATCCTATGCGGAAGGGATAACAAGATCTGCAAGATCCTCACCGTCGGCAGCACCAAGACGGCAGGCATGAGAGGGTGGTGGAGAGGAATTAACGAGGGCACATGTTAGCAACCAACCTCTTCAGGAAGGTGCAGGAGCCCAGGAAGAAATGGAGGATGAACTGGCGATGGGCATGGAAGAGTCAGCAGATGAGGGAGACCTTGATCACATTTCTGTTGTGCGAGGTTTGGGGAGAGGGCAGAGGAAGGAAGCATGATTCTCACCTCCCCACCACCAATACAACAAGGACTTGGTCCTCCTGGATGCGCAAGACACATGACTGCCTTCTTGCTGCACTACCTGCAACATGACCCTCAAATTGTCCGAATTAGAAGTAATGCCGACTACTGGGTTACCACACTCTTAGATCCCCGGTACAAGACAAAATTTGGCTAAATAATTCCTGCCACAGAAAGGGACACACGCATGCAGGAGTATCAGCAGAAGATGTTACAGAATCTTAAGGCCCCGTCACACCTGGCAACGAGGCTGGAGATGTCGGCCGCAACTGGCAGGTGCGCGCACGTTTTTGGCGCCCCGCCAGCATCGCCATCGCCCATTTACATGGGGCGACATCTCCAGTGCCGCGCTGGCGAGCTGACAGGCGGCATTGCCGCCGGGGTGTCTGAAAACCCCAGCGGCGATGCAGGACAATGGGAGCCTATGTCTCCTATCGCGTGACAGGTTGCCGGCGGCCGGTTACATGGGGCGGTGTGTGCACATCGCCCCAGATCGGTCGCCTGGTTTCAGAGCACTGCTCTAAAACCAAGCGACCTCCCGGTGGCGCCGACATCGCCCCTTTACACGAGGCGATAGGCCACGCCCCTACGTTGCCTATGTAATTGGCGGCGATGTCGCCCCGTGTGACGGGGCCTTTAGATCTGATTTTTCACAAACCACCAGTGGTGCACGTAGTGAATCTCACAGTTGTAACTTGCCAACCGTGCGACTGTGGGGTCATCACTCAAACCGTAACAGTAACACCGTATCTGGTGGTAACAGCAATTTTGTGGAATCGTTTAACAAATTTTTTAGACCATCTTTTGCAAGGCCACAAGAGAAAACAAGCCTGACACATAGTCAACGCCTAGAGAGGATGGTACAGGAGTATCTAAAAGTTAACATCAATTCCATGACTGGGGAACTGGACCCTTGCTCATTTTGGGCTTCCAATCTGGAAAAATGACCTGAGCTCACCACTCACGCCTTGGAGATCTTATTGTGCCCCGCAGCCAGCGTTCTCTCAGATCGTATCTTCAGCGCTGCTGGTGCGGTGCTGAAAGAAAGGCGCACGCGTCTGTCCAGTGAGAATGTGGACAGACTAAAGTTCATCAAGATGAACAAGGCATGGATCCGCAGGGACTTTTCAACCTCTGTGTCATCCTGGGGAGACTAAAGGCTTGTGGATTTTTGAATGCGCTTCATGAAAGTAACCATTTTAAGTTTGCAACTGTGGGGCAATTGATGCCACTTAAGTGGTGTCTGTGCCCAAATTTTTGTTGAAAATGGAGACTCTTGTTGGAGTCCCCTTGCTGTGTTTTACATGATTTTAGAAGGGCATGACATGCCTATATCTGTGTCTCATCCTTTTACTCGTCCATCTCTTTTCTTTCCGCATTTTTATATGTACTTGTCACTTTTCCATATGTTTGTTGTGTCTTCTGAGTAGTTTGTCACCTTTTGGACACTTTAGAAGGTGTTTTCTATGTGTTTTCTATGTGTTTGTATGTGTTTGTGTTTGTGTTTGCCTGCCATTTTTTTCAATGGTGTTAGACGGGGTTCGACGATCATTCAACGAACACACCCCCAATTTGACGAAGCAAATCGCTGGTTGATGGTCACCAGGTTTTAGAACCTGCTCCAAAACCTGGCGATGGTCGCCCGGTGGACACGCAGCATCGCTGCGTGTGACACCGGGAGACGAGCGAGAAGCCAGCTCCCGGCGCATCTCTGCAAGCGCTGGTATCCATGGTAAACTGTGGGTATCTAGGCAGCGCGCGCTGTTACCCGCTGTGTACCTTAGGTACCAGCCTGTAAGTGGAGAAGTCTGGTAACCAAGGTATACATCGGGTATCTAGCCCTGATACCCGCAGTTTACCTTGGAGACCAGCCTGCTCCCGCTTACCACAGCCTGGCAGCGGGAGCAAGACATTGTGGAAGTGATATTTAAATCATTTCCACGATGTCGCTGGTCCACTGATTGCTGGTGAGTCTGCCTGTGTGACAGCTCACCAGTGATCAGCCGTCAATGTCGCCAGCGATGAGGCCCCATTATTCACTGTTCATAGGGAAAGCTGCAGCTGGCATGTGGCTCCCACCCTGAGGCTTTGTTAGTGACTGCCTCAGTGTGGAGACAGAGAGCCTCATCTAACTCCATTCTGCCGGCTAATTAAGCTCACAATATCACAGAAACTTAGCGGACCATTACACGTCGCAATATCGTTCTGATATCGCGTACAATTTCACGGGATCGCGCACGTTTTTGGCTCTTGTCCAAGATCGCATAGTAGATGTCACACAGGGAGATATCGGCAGGCAATGCAACTACGATGGTGTACGCCCCTTTTCCACGCTGTGTATGAGCAACCCAGGGACCGAGCATTAACATTGGAGTGAATAGGGGAAGTTGCAAACAAGATCGTAGTAGCGCCGTCACACAGCACGATCCTGCCAGATCGCATATGCAATATTGCACGGTTGAAGGGCTTGCACAATCTTCAAGCAATATTGTGATTTATTGCAGTCGCATCGCCCTGTTACACGACACAACGCACCAACGATATCAACTGCAACGACCACGAAACTTGACTTTTTGTCGGAATTGCATTGCGATATTGCGACGTGTAATGGTACCCTTAGGCCTGTTGCACATCTAATGTTGTGCTGCCCTTTGCTTCATTTGCGTTTCTATGCGTTTTTACCGCTAAAAATGCACCCAAAACACATGCGTCCTTGCCCCCATTGATTTCAATGAAAACGCATGCAAAAACGCATGTCATTTTCTGCAAACACAAGAACACATGCGTTTTTGCAAATGTAGCCCTAAATGTTGAAGAACACGTTTTGGGCTGCGTTTGCAAAAAAGCATGTGTTTTTGCGATTGATGAAAATGACATGCGTTTCCATTGAAATCAATGGGGGCAAGAACGCATGTGTTTTGGATGCATTTTTAGCGGTAAAAACACATAGAAACGCAAATGAAGCAAAACGCAGACCAGCCTTAGGCCAGGTTCACACATACAGATCCGTTTTTAAGCCTTTAGAAAAACGTATACGTATACGTTTTTGGCAAATTTTGGGACGTAGTCATTTTTTCATGAAAACACATAAGCTTTAACGCAGGTGCCTATATGTGCCATGTGTTAACGCATGCGTTTCCCATGGGTCCCCATGTTAAAAAAAAGCATGGATTTTTTTAAAAAACGCACACACATGCGTTAATGCATATGCATATGTCCAAAATGTTCCCAAAACCGGATTTAAGGCAAAAACAGATGGTATGTGTGAACCTGGCCTTAGATGTGAAAAGGACCTCAGGCTAGGGTCACACTTGAGGGGTGGATGCGGGATTTGCATGCAATTTTCACACTTGGATTGTGTGAAAATCGCATGCGAATTCGAATCCATAGGGTATAATGGCGCACCGCCATAGATGTAATGCAAATGCCTACAGGTCCCTGGACAGCGGCAGATACTATACGTACGTTACCTACAGTATCTATTCCAGTGTGAGGAGCCGCGGCGTCATTCATAAAGTAGTACAAAGCTGACAATAGCCGGCTATACTGTCAATGGCTTATTAACCCCTAACATGCTGACATAAGTGGACAGCATGTCTCTAAGGAGGGTGGGCACCCCCTAGAGACATGTTGCCCACAGCTAATAAACATATTTAATGTGTGAATACGCAGTTAACACTTTGTTCATCCCTGCGGCAGCACGGATGAGCAAAGTATACGGTAACCGCATTGCTCCAGATTACACATCCGGAGCAATCCGGTTAGCGCCTTGCGGTTGCCAGAACCGCTCCGAAAACTGCAGCCTGCATGATTTTTAGCGCAGGCAGCAGATCTGGAGCCAGTAACCGGATTGCATGTAGAGCAATCCGGTTACCATAATGGGCTCCTATGAGGAGCGTTTCCTGCTCCGGTTTTGAGCTTTTCAAAAGCTTAAAACTGGATCAGGAGTTAAAAAGCCTGCCACATGCGTGACCCTAGCTTAAGTGTTTTAACCCTGAGCACCCAAGAGTGGTCAAACCTGATCTTATCCGCTTTGGTTAACTCTGCAATGGCTGACCGGTGTCTATTCCACTGGTGGCACCTTATTACCATAATACGACTTTAGCTAATAAGATAACACATATAAGGTTTGCTACATAGTTGACTTACCCCTGTGATGAAGACAACTGTGCACA
This sequence comes from Allobates femoralis, assembly GCA_033576535.1. NCBI lineage: Eukaryota > Metazoa > Chordata > Amphibia > Anura > Aromobatidae > Allobates > Allobates femoralis. Next base: position 72,212 of record JARQOC010000278.1, read on the forward strand.
GTGCAATGAAGACCAGCTTCTTCATTGTCCCCTACGCGAGCCGTCTCTGCGGTGACCTCAGTCATTCAGAACCTCACCTTCATCTCAGCACTGAAGGATCCAAGGAGTTCAGGTCAGACAGGTAACGTTATTAACACTATAATAGGCTGATATAGCCGGCTCTCATCTCAGGATATGATCTCTATACCTGCCTGAGGAGGGAGTGCTGGGCGAGGCACAGAGAGCTCAGCTCATAGAGATGATATGTAAGAAAGGATAAACAGACTTTACGTCTATTTCCAAACCAAAGTCTCAGCAAATCCCGTAATACGGAGACGATACAAGTGTCCTATAGGATTCTGCTTTGCTGGAATCACAGGTAGCGAGGTGTGATGTCTGGAACCTATGGGAATCCCTCTGTATAAGGCAGATTTCCTTCTCCTAGGTGAAGAATTGATAAAGATACAAGTCCATTCAGTTCAACGTATAATCTGAACAAGACCAATCTTTAGAGAAATGGAAGTCCTGGGCAGAGACTGGCAATGTGTCCGGCTAGCAGATTCCTGGTGGGTACAGCTTGCATAAACAATGGACAGACAGGCTGCATAGATAATAACTGACCTGTATCTCGCCATCTCCTTCTGTGAAGAAGCAGAAAAACCTGTGGTGTCCTCATAGTCACAAAATCCACCTCCGCTGGAGAGTGCTGCCTACAAGTGACCAGAGGGGAGGAGGAGAGAGGAGCTGCTCCATACATACACACTCCCTCCTGTATAGAAGATAGAGAGGAGCTAAATGCTAAAACTAAACTGCTGTTACTAATGGGGAAGGAGGGTATAGGGTGGAGCGAGAGGGGTGGGAAGGGAATTATGTGAAGGGAGGTATGAGAAATAGGGCAATAATGCTTCCAATGAGAGAGAAGAATAAAAGGGGCAATATTGATATCAGTGAGGTAGAAGTATAAAAGGGGCAATAGTTCTACCAGTGAGAGAGAAATATAAGGGGGTCAGTAATGATACTAGTGAGAGAGAAGTATAAAAGGGGCAATAATGCTACCAGTAAGGGAGAAGTATAAAAGAGGTAATAATGCAATCACTGAAAGAGAAGTGTAAAAGAGGCAATAATGCTACTAGAAAGGGAGAAGTACTATCTTGAGAACTATGGTGTGCAACACATTATAATTTATGATTATTCATTATTATTATTATAACAGTTACACATAGCAAATAAGATCATTATGCTGGATTTTGTATTAAATCACTAGTCGGACACTTCCCAAGTGTCTAGGACAGCGGGATATATCGGCGAATAATGCGTGCAGAGCCCAGTAGGGGCCTTTTGCAGCTGACAGATTATTATTCTCCAACTCCAATTGTTTTCAAGTGCTGGCCAAGGTTTTTAGGTACCGCAACCAGTGTGCTGATAACCACTGGGACCACCGTCACTGGCTTGTGCCGATCACCACCGGGACCTCTTCACTGGCTTGTGCCGATCACCACTGGGACCACCGTCACTGGCTTGTGCCGATCACCACCGGGACCTCTTCACTGGCTTGTGCCGATCACCACTGGGACCACCGTCACTGGCTTGTGCCGAATACCACTGGGATCACCTTCACTCTTGTGCCGATCACCACTGGGACTTCCCACACTGACTTGTGCCGATCAGCCCCGGACCACCCTCACTGGCTTGTGCCGATCACCACTGGGACCTCCCTCACTGGCTTGTGCCGATCACCACTGGGACCTCCCTCACTGGCTTGTGCCGATCACCACTGGGACCTCCCTCACTGGCTTGTGCCGATCACCACTGGGACCACCGTCACTGGCTTGCACCGATCACTACTGGGACCCCCGTCACTGGCTTGCACCGATCACTACTGGGACCACCTTCACTGGCTTGTGCCGATCACCACTGGCACCACCTTCACTGGCTTGTGCCAGAGTCTTTGCAGTTTGATCTTTAAATCCTCATATCGTGTAAGTTTTTCCAGTTGCTTCTCCTCAGTTCTGCTGTCACCAGGTATTGCCACATCCACGATCCACACTTCCTTTTCTTACAATGGTAAGGCCCGGAGTATTGTGTTCCAAGACTTTATCAGTCTGAATTCAGACGTCCCATAGTAGTTTTGTTCATTCTCAATAACCATTTCAGGTTTATGATCCACCAGTTCTTTGTGACAGGAAGATGGTAATTGTGGCACAAGTTCCATTGAACCTCTGAGTGGCTGAATTCTGCCTTTGCTTGTAGTCTGTCTGCACGATCCTCTTGCAGCAACTTAGTATATGAGCCATTATTATATTATATTATTATTGTCTCATCTGCTTCCTTGCATAGTTGACATTTGGGGTTTGTAGTTGATTTTTCAATTCTGGCTTTAATTGCATTTGTGCAGATCGCTTGCTCTTGGGCTGCTAAAATTAAGATCACTATTTCCTTTTTTAATGGTCCATTACTAAGCCACAACCAGGTCTTTTCTTTGTCGACTTTACCCTCGATTTTCTCTAGGAATTGTCCATGCAGAGCTTTCTTTTGCCAGTTTTCTCTTCTGCTTTGTACTGCATTTTTATTATTATTATTATTATTATTATTATTATTATTTTGTGAGCAATGGGGGTGCATTATATTATATGGAGAACTATTGGGGGTGCACTATAATATATGGAGGTCTACGTGGTGTGCATTATACTATATGGAGAACTATGGGGGTGCAATATACTACATGGATTGGGAATAAAATTTAGGGCTTGTATAGCCACTCACCAAATGGGGTTGTGCACCCTGCACAACCCCAGTTGAAGCTTATCTGTGGAGATTGGTGATGACCACTGCCACCGCTACCTGGCAGTTCTGGGTACTCGTCACATTGTTGGGGATCCCGGAAACACATCATCACAGGTCCTGGTGTATTGTTCCCTGTTGTTTGGTTTTCACAGGTCCTGTGGAAGACCAGGCTTGTAGTGATGGATGCCGAAAGCTGCTCCTGCCACTTTCCCTCAGGGGATTGGTGAGTGAGAACAAAAACAGCACAAAAACAGAAATGTAGCAGATTTCTGGAGCGCTAGGGTGCGCGAAAGTATTAGACCAGATACGGGTTAACAAACCTTTATTTACATCTTTGCTTTCCACAACTCATTTCAACAGTATTAGTCTGTCTTCCTCAGGCGATACCCTGGGGAACTGATAATGTTTGATATGGCGGCATCTAAAGTCTGTATGCCTCACCTATTGCCTGTTGAATATGCCTGTTTCCCCTCTCTGGTTATTGTGCGTTTGGACAGTGTCCATGAACACCAGTCCACTGCAGCTCCCCTGGATGAGCCAGGCTTTGCAGTATCCCAACACTGCCACTGGAGGCATGGAGGTCACTGAGTGCTCTCGTCTGCTAGCTCGGCCGCCTTTAGAAAGACCGCATGAACTAGGGCTCATCTCAGTGAACGCCTGAACTCCTTATCCGTGGACAAAACACTATTCAGACAACACAGGGTTAGAGAACCACACAAGACTTTATCGAATCCCCAACAGTCAAAGGCATATAGGATGTACCCAGCATTAATACACAATGTAACAAGCAACATTTTCACCCTCCCACTGGCTCCCCAAGTATCCAAATCTTTATGCTTTTGCAGGATCAAGAACCCAGTCCAGCAGCACTGTGCTTTTGGTCGGCATTCGAGCATCTTACTGCTTGCTCATGTACTATACAAAAGCCCTATCCAGTCTGTCTGACTGTCTGTGATTCTGTAAGTTTGTCTCAAAACCATAGCCACCTATAAGACATTGTGTACATTGCAATTAGGGATGAGCGAGTATACTCGCTACTATTCAGCATTAGCCGAATAGTAACGATATTTGGGCGACTCGCTACTCTCCGAGTACTTATGTGTACTCGGAAGTAGAGAGTAGTCCTAATACACTGCGAAAGTAGCCTAAAAGTAATTAAAAGTTGTTAAACAATAATAATAAAATTACATACTCACCTTCCGACGCCTGCATCGGGACCGGCAGAGAAGACATCCGATCGCTGGACAAGGACCTGTCACTACCAGAAAATCAGATGGCCGGTAGCAACCAGATCACGTCACAACCACGTGATCGCTAGCGCCCACCTGATTGGCCAATTTGCAAGGTCCTAGATGTACTGTCAGGACTTTGCAAACTGGCCAATCAGGTGGCCACTAGTGATGACGTAGTTGTGACATGGCGCCATCTGATTGGTTGGTAGTGACAGGTCCTTGCCCAGCGATCGGATGTCTTATCTGCCGGTCCCTGTGCAGGCGTCGGACAGGTGAGTATGTAATTTTATTATTTTTTAACAACTTTTATTCACTTTTAGGCTACTTTCGCAGTGTATCTATAGATACCCTGCAAAAAGTATTTGTACTCGCTATATTCGCAACGAGTAGCAAGTACCGGTACCTACTCGTTGCGAGTATAGCGAACACGAATATTAAGGTACTCTCTCATCCCTAATTACAGTTAAACTGGAATGTGAAGAAGCCCATAAGTTTGGTTGATCAGTTACATTTTGTTGATCAGTCAAAAAAAACAGTGCCATCAATAGGATATCTGTGGTAGGAGGCCCAACACACTGTCTGGGACACTGGCAGCAGCAAAGGCATTCATCATTGCCTGTGTGTTCTGCCCATTCATGAGCAGCTAAGAAAATATTCATAGAGTTATACTAGTTATGATGTGTAAAGGTAATTAGTTACCTCTTAAACATGATCTAGCAGAGCTCTTAGGCTGTCCCCTTTAACAATAGTGTGTGCCAAGGGACTGCCCCCCTCCTTCTTCCAGGAGAAAGAGATCCTTGTAGACAGTTTCCCATTTCTTCAGTGAGAAGATAAGACATTATCTGGCTTTCCATTCCTTTCAGCTGTCCTCTCATGAGATGATTCTAGTACCGTGTTTCCCCAAAAATAACACTGTCTTATATTATTTTTTGCTCCAAAAAGTCTGCCATGTCTTCTTTTCGGGGGGTGTCTTATATTAGCCAAAAAAAAACTGCACTGCAGCAGCCTCCCATCACAGTACGGTACCGTATCCCACTGCAGCAACCTCCCATCCCAGTATGGTACCGTATCCCACTACAGCAGCCTCCCATCCCAGTACGGTACCGTATCCCACTGCAGCAGCCTCCCATCCCAATACGGTACCGTGTCCCACTGCAGCCTGGCATGTGTGTACACACACACATCTCACACACACACACACACACACACACACACACATCAAACACACGCACACACACATCTCACACACACACTTTCACTTTCTTACTGTACTTCTTTCTTTTCTTTCTTCTGAGGTGCTGCTTTGGTGCTGGTGGTGCACAGTGCCCTGGGCAAATCACAGCGCAGGAGCCCTGGGCCAATCACAGCGCCGGAGCCCAAGGCCAATCACAGCGCTGGAGCCCAGGGCCAATCACAGCGCAAGAGCCCTGGCCCAATCACAGCACAGGAGCCCTGGGCCAATCACAGCCCAGGACTGACGTCAGCTGGCCCATGATTCTTGCGCTGTGATTGGCGCAGGGTTCATGGTCGGGGCGGAGACCAGCAGAGAGCACTGGAGCGCTCCAGGGCTCTGAAAGCTACAGAATGGTGGGCCCGGACAGCGGGGACAGCGGGGAGCGGGGACACAGATGCATGCCCCGGTCCTGTGACCGGCGGCATGCACCGCAGGTACGCCCTATAATCGGGGGATGTCTTATATTAGAAAGTAGGGCGCCCCCCCCAAGCATGCCTTACTTTCGGGGGGCGCCCTATTTTCGGGGAAACACGGTAGGAGCAATGCAGTTATATGTTTTTGTGTAGAATCTGTGTGAACAGGTTATAATCCAGCCGTTAATACAGAGAGAACTCTGTGATAGGAGATGTGTTATACCCTGTATTTCTTCATGCTAGCATGTTTGCATTGCATATAGATATAGGTATTTCTGAGCAGAATACCGTAAAGTGAAGTGTATTGTGCTCTGAGATACACTATTTGAGTTAATGCCTTTTACACTGTATGCAGGTAGATAGATACATTCTGTATAGAATAGAGCCTGCTGCAGTGACCTTTACCCTAGTTACTCATGTTGACTGTAACCTGTGTTATCACTGTGTTAGGGTGCCTTCACATTTGCGTATGGGAAAGCAGCGTATGCTGCGTTCCCATACGCAGTCAAACGCATGCGCACTGCGGTTCCTATGTTTAACATAGGAACGCATAGTGCCTGCGTTTGCTGCGTTCGGGTGCGGATGCGGACGATATCTGCTCCTTCCAGTGTCCAGCATCCACGCCCGGGACGCAGCATGTTGCATTTTTTGTGCGCTTGGGGAGCTTGGAAAATCGGCAAGCGTCCCCAAGCGCACAAAACATGCATTGTCTTCAATGGGTCCGCAGTGTTCAGCGCTTGACAGCGCTGGAGAACGCTGCGGACCCATTGAAAAATCTCCCGGTGGCTGGCGGTGATGTCACAGGAGCTCACCGACGGCCACCGGGAGATCAGCTCAGCCTCTGCTGTCCTCCTCCTCCCCGCCGCCGGTAAGCACCGGGACATGTCGGCGGGGAGAGAACAGCTGATGTGACAGCTGTTTGAATCTTCCCGCGCCGACATCTCCTCTCAGTGTCGGCGCGGGAAGATTCAAACAGCTGTCAGATCAGCTGTTCTCCCCGCCGACACGTCCCGGTGCTTACCGGCGGCCGGGAGGAGGAGATCTCTGGCGCTGAACTCCTCCTCCGGCCCGCCCCCGGACAGCGCCGATTGGCTGCCGGGCTCCATAGTGATGTGTCCGCAGGCGGACATTATCCGCTGCGGACACATCATTACACACTGCTTTTGACAGCGTTTGTGTCTGCATGCCATCAGAATGCAGATACAAACGCCAGTGTGAAGCCACCCTTAGAGCTAGTTTCTTTAATACACCCAGTACTAACTGTGATTATTCTGTACTTGTATTATTGTTTTTTTCCACATTATCGTTCACGCAATCAAGTTCATCACCTCAATAAATATAGACGCCAGAATCCTGCAGACTGTTCCTTGGGGAAGTGAACGAGGTTTAAGCTGTATGCTAGACATCCACAGCACCACATGTTTAGGAAGCCAGAACAGTAAAAATGGAATCTGGCCGCAGGTGTTAGTTGAACAGACTGTACCGGTCCGCTATAGCCCATGCTGCATCGCATATGGGTACAACAGCAGCTGCCATACAGCCTCAGGGAATAAGAGCCCAGCCGCCCAGCAAGTGCAACGTTATTCCCGCCACGCAGAACTCTGGCTATGAAAGACACTGCAACGTTCTTGGACCAGATGTAGTCCAGCAGGATCCAGCACGACGTGTTGCAGAGTACGTCCATCGGGATCAACATTCCGGCATAGACGACAGCTATGATGCACCAATTCGATCAGCTTACGCCGATTACCAGTCAACCAACCCTGAACTTCCCTACTTCAATTGAGAAGACGCCCAGCATGGAGATGTTGGCCACAGTTACTTCCGCACCTAGCGGAAGGTACAGCTCCCATCCTGACTTAAAGAGACACTTTCCTCTAAAGGGAGGTACTGTACAGACTATCTGAAGTCGGAAGCGTCCAACAGGTATGTTGATGCACCACACACTGGACATGACTAGAACACCCCAGCTTGTACCAGCACCGACCAAGCCACCATGGACTTTGCAAAGTTCTTTGCTCGCTGAGAACTGGTTACAAAAAGGACTTGTAAAGTTCACCGATAAAGCCAAGAACTATAGGACATGGCGAGCCTCATTCCAGAATGCTGTTTAGGGTCTGGACTTACCCTGTTGCAATGAGTTAAATCTCCTAGTAAAGTGGCTTGGGAGCGAGTTGGTTGAGCATGCCAAAAGACTAAGGAACATTAATAGCATCCACACAAAGGTCATCGCGAAGTGTGGAAAAGACTTAATGAAATATATGGGTCCCTTGAAGTCATAGAGAATGCTTTATACAAAAGAATTGATGATTTCCCTAAGATAGGGCCTAAAGGTTATCAGAAGCTTAGAGAATTGAGTGACTTGTTGATAGAGTTACAGGTTGCCCAGGAGGAAGGATATTTGCCCAGATTGGCATTCTTACATACTGCTAGGGGTGTTCAATCCAATAGTACAAAAACGTCCTTACAACCTACAAGAAAAATGGGTCATGTATGGTTCACGGTATAAGCAAACTCTCAATCTGCCGTTGCCTCCTTTCTATGTGTCTGTAGAATTTATTAACAGACAAGCTAAAATCAGAAATGACCCTAGTTTTGACTTCACTCTGTCATGTTTCTCTGCCCCGGTGTCAAACTCAGAAGGACACCAGTGGAAGTCCACAAAACTTATATTGTTTCCACAGGTCCTCCTCACAATGCGAATAAGCCCCCTCTATAAGAGACCAGACCTCAGGATGTCAGCAAGCAATGTCCCCTACACAGGAAACCACATCCTCTACTAAAATGCAGAGCCTTCAAGGAGAAGTCTTTAGAGGAACCCTAAGGTGTCACGCTGGGAGCGGGAGAGGCACTCAGCGTAGGACCACGACGGGGGGGGGGGGGGGAATAAGGAGTCCCTAAAGCTATGGGCACAAGAGGGAGAGGGTGACCCCTAGTCTTACTGAGGCTGACCCTGTCTGCCCTAACGTCCCTATACAGTTTCCTCAACTGTCGCCGACCACGAACCTCGTCCCTCTCTGATCCTAGCACTACCTTATCTAAGGATCAGATGGAGAGGTTCACTAGACCCCTCCACTAACAACTAAAGACAAACACAAGGAAATAACAGACAATGGGGAAAGAAAACACTTATCTTGCAGCAGAGCACAGCAACCTCCACAACTTCAGCTTCTGCTGGAGCAAGGATAATGAGTGTGTAATGAGGTGTACAATTCAGATTGTATTATCGAAATTGACAGTGAAATGAACTGTGCACAGTCCGCATTTGTCCACCAGGGGGCATCAGTGGACTGTACAATCACAGAGCTGGGAAACTCCCAGCCATCTCTGTTGTTTAACCAGGAAGTGACAGAGCTTAGTACAGACACAGAGTTGAACAAGAGAACATCTGCCTGTGGATGTCTGTTGAAAGAGGGCTACTTTGCAACACCTTGCCGGAAAAATCACCCCGCAGAAGCCCCTGTGACTGATCCTGGGCCACTGGACTTTGGTGCTGTGACTCTGGCCGCTCTGCAAAACCTTGCCCGCCGTGCACCCAGAGTGCTTGTGCAGGGGCCGTGACCTACATAAGGGAGCCATTTGTGCTGCTGTGATCTCCCTTCTCCTGATCTGTGTGCCCTGAGACTGGGAGAGACAGACTGTTACCTGCAGAAGGAGACCAAAGAAGAAGAGTGAGGAGATCCCCAGGCCTGCTACGTGGGAGCGACATCTTCTTCTGTAATAGACTGGTACGTGATTTTAGGGAAAGTTAGGGAAAGATACCTTCATTGTTGTGTTTTTTTCTTGCTGCGTACCCGGCAGAAGTGAAGATTCAGAGACTCTAATACATACAAGTGTGCATATAATTCGGTTGACTGTGATATAAATATGTTTTACAGTAAAGAAATGTTACTACCGTTTAAATCTGAGTATGGGGATTCTGTTGAGAAAGATCATACACACACACCCGCGGCCTTACCACCGGTCGCTACATCTGGCGTAGTCGGCAGGATGTGTGATCAACAGAATCTCCTCCCGGTAGTAGCTTATAACCAGACTTATACTACGGCCTGCAGGTCCATATCCGGTGCCAGCAGTCCGAGCAGTGACACGGAGGAATTGAAGCAGATAGTAGCAGAGTTGCAGAAACAGATACTGCAGCTACAGCTCAGGCTAGACCAACAGGCGGACAGGCAAGCGAGACAGCAACCCAGTCGGCCTATGGGAAGGTGCTGGACATGCGGCGACCCCCGCCATAGGGCAAACCGTTGTCCGCATCCTCCACCCGTGGTCCGATATACCAGAACCAGCAAGCCATGCCCCACAACAGCAGCCACCTTTAAACTTGACGCCCCAGCCAAAGCGGTTCGCTCGGCAGGGGAGATCAGGGAGAAGGGTGTGAAGAGACAGAGCCAGACCGATAAACAGGTACTGGCCACTCGGGTCCAGGGGACGGTGAAGTGGTTTAATGTCCGCGATGGGTATGGCTTCATCAACAGGAATGACACAAAGGATGATGTGTTTGTACATCAGACTGCCATAAAGTGTAACAATCCTCGTAAGTGCCTCCGCAGCGTTGGTGATGGGGAGGTGGTACAGTTTGATGTTGTGAAGGGAGAGAAGAGTACAGAGGCCGCCGACGTCACCGGTCCCGGGGGTGTTCCCGTTAAAGGAAGCAGATTTGCCCCCAACCGGCGCCGCTACCGCCGGCGATCCTACTCTCCCCGGGTAGAAAACGTGACTGAGTTTATTGGAGATATTGTGAACCCTGAACAAGGGAGCGAAGGTGAACGGGGGGATGACGGTTTCATCCAACAGAGGTCCCTACTCCGCCGGAGATCAATCCCTGTGATATCAACGGCCATCACTGCCTTGGAGCCGATGGTTGTTGACAGGGACTGTCAACCTTTAAGTGGGGGGGTATGTAATGAGGTGTACAATTCAGATTGTATTATCGAAATTGACAGTGAAATGAACTGTGCACAGTCCGCATTTGTCCACCAGGGGGCATCAGTGGACTGTACAATCACAGAGCTGGGAAACTCCCAGCCATCTCTGTTGTTTAACCAGGAAGTGACAGAGCTTAGTACAGACACAGAGTTGAACAAAGAACATCTGCCTGTGGATGTCTGTTGAAAGAGGGCTACTTTGCAACACCTTGCCGGAAAAATCACCCCGCAGAAGCCCCTGTGACTGATCCTGGGCCACTGGACTTTGGTGCTGTGACTCTGGCCGCTCTGCAAAACCTTGCCCGCCGTGCACCCAGAGTGCTTGTGCAGGGGCCGTGACCTACATAAGGGAGCCATTTGTGCTGCTGTGATCTCCCTTCTCCTGATCTGTGTGCCCTGAGACTGGAGAGACAGACTGTTACCTGCAGAAGGAGACCAAAGAAGAAGAGTGAGGAGATCCCCAGGCCTGCTACGTGGGAGCGACATCTTCTTCTGTAATAGACTGGTACGTGATTTTAGGGAAAGTTAGGGAAAGATACCTTCATTGTTGTGTTTTTTTCTTGCTGCGTACCCGGCAGAAGTGAAGATTCAGAGACTCTAATACATACAAGTGTGCATATAATTCGGTTGACTGTGATATAAATATGTTTTACAGTAAAGAAATGTTACTACCGTTTAAATCTGAGTATGGGGATTCTGTTGAGAAAGATCATACACACACACCCGCGGCCTTACCACCGGTCGCTACAAGTGCACAAGGAAATATCACCTGCACCGAGGGAGGGCAATGAAACTCCTTATAAAGGTGGGAAGAACCTGCTGGGTCCTAGAGACCCAGAATACTGGTGTAGAAACCAGACCGAGCACAAGACCTTCCCAGCCGTCTCCCCATGATAGGGAGATCTTATCATACCTTCTCTTTATCTACACAGAAGGTAAATGCCCCTGCAAGACGGACCGTCCTCAAACCTTATGGCTGATTGGCCAAACGCTGGGACCGTCTGCGCGTGGCCTCTACCCTGTCATCCGTGCCACCCGTGACATAAGGTTTCCTCAAAGAAAACAACATCTGCTTCAAATGCTGGAATTGTGAAATGTGCAGAATGCAGCAACATGGATCACAATACATCCTTTAACCCTGGACCACCCCCACAAGTGTTGTCACAAGCAGAGGCACACGATGGGAAGCAGAAGGACACTGATGAAGGCACCCCCGAGGTCAATGTACTGAGATCTGCGGAGGTCTCGTGGGAAGAAGATCCTGTTCAAAAATCTGCCTTGTCCGAGTCTACCTAGCAGGTCACAGGGACAAAGTGATCAAGATATTACTCGATCCTGGATGACCAAAGTAACAGGTCTCTAGCCAAGTCCATCTTTTCGATAGCTTCAACATTGTAGGCCCCGCTTCTCCCGACTCCTTGAAGGTGTGTTTAGATACCGTTGAGATGGTGCGGAGGAAAGCAACTGTATACAGAGTGGAGTCAATTGATGGCCAGACCTGCTTATCGCTACTGACCATCCTGGCGTGCAACCAGATTCACGACAACAAGTCTGAGAAACCTTCACCGGAGGTGGCGATACATCACCCCAATCTGAAGTGTATAGCTCACTTGATACCTGAGTTGGACCCAGAAGCTCCTATAGCTCTACTATTGGGAAGAGATATACTAAGAGTACACAAGTCTAGAGAGATTATCAATGGCTTTCAGAATGCACCATACATACAGAGGCTTGACCTTGGATGGGTCATCATAGGAGACATCTGTCTAGGAGGAGCACAAGCCAACCTTAGTCAACAGTATGCTCACCAGCACGCTAGAAAATGGATGTCCATCTCTCTACCAGCCATGTCATAATAGTCTTCTGGTAAAGGAGTTACCGAGCAGCACTCCCCTGCCATGCCCTTTCTCAGCTCCTTCCAACGAAGACCTGTGAAGGTGAACAAGACCACATAGGATGTACAGTTTTCCTCAGGATAAAGGAAGACAACAAGACAGCGATCCATAGAAGACGGGATGTTCTTGGACATCATAAATAGGGAGATAGTCAAAGACAAGTCAAACAGTTGGGTCGCACTGCTACCATTCCGACATCAGAGAAGACGTCTACCCAACAACAGGGAACTGGTCTACAGTCGATTCATCTCCCTCAGATAAAGCTTCAGAAGTCACCTGAGATGAAGGAACATTTCTTTACCATCATGGGAAAGATATTCCAGAACAACCACGCAGAGATTGCACCTGCACTTCAACACGCAGAGAAGTGTTGGTACTTGCCAATCTTGTATCATGTGCCATCCTAATAAGCCAGGTCAGACAAGAATGGTATTCGACTCAAGCACCAAATGCAAAGATGTCTCGTTGAACGATGTCCTACTGTTAGGCCCAGACCTCAACAACAGACTTCTAGAAGGGCTACTCTGTTTCCGCAGAGATACGGTGGCATTTATAGCTGACATACAACAGATGTTCCACTGTTTTCTCATCAAGAAGGAACACAGAAACTACTTGAGGTTCTTCTGGTACCGTGACAACAACCCCAATAAGGACCTCACAGAGTACCGGATGAGGGTTCACACCTTCGGGAACAGTCCATCCCCGGCAGTCGCTATCTACGGCCTTCAAAACTCTGCCAAAGAGGGCAAAGAAGAGTAGGGGTCAGATGTCAGATCCTTCATAGAAAAGGACTTCTACGTTCACGTCTGTCTGAAGTCCACACCAACAACTGAGGTTGCAGTCAGCCTCCTGGAGAGGGTTCAAGAAATGCTCGTCCTGTCTAACCTGAGCTTACATAAGATCCCCCTTCATCAGCAGAGAATTGATGGAGTTTCCTCCTTGTGGCATGGATGGATGCAGATGCTGCAATCGCCCCCATGCCAGGGTTGTAATAGATTGAGCATCGGTGTTAGGAGACATGGGTTATTCCCTAAGAGTGGCAAACAGCATTCTGCTAAATGCAATGGATATTTGTAAGTGGTCAAATATGTTTTTTTTTTCTCTTCTTTGATAATCATGTAACCTATTTGGTGATCTCTCAGTGCCAGACATGTCCCCCTGTTTATGCCATTACATGACCGGACCTATCTGAAGTTTGCTAGAGAGCATTTGAATGATCCAGAAGAGTATTGTATTGGGAGAATGTCATATGGTCAGATGAAACCAAAGTAGAACTCTTTGGTGGAAACACAACTCATCTTGTTAAAGAATGTTGCATCCAAACAACACCATACCTACTGTAAAGCATGGGGGTGGTAATATCATGCTTTGGGGCTGGTTCTCTACTAAGGGACCAGTACGACTGATCCATGTACATGAAAGACTGAATGGGGCCATGCATCATGAGATTTTGAGTGCAAACCTCTTTCCATTTTAAAGGGCATTGAAGATGAAACATAACTGGGTCGTCAGCATGACAATGATCCTAAGCACACCACCAGGGCAATGAAGTAGTTGCTTTGTAAGAAGCATTTCAACGTCCTGGAGTGCCCTAGCCAGTCTCCAGATCATAACTCTATAGAAAACCTTTGGAGGAAGTTGAAAGTCCATGTTGCCCAGCAACAGTAATGGTACCTTTACACGCTGCTACCGAAGGTTAGAAACCACCGGGTGTCGCACGTGCACGCGCGCGTTCCAACGGTTCCTAACGGTACCCGATACCGCAATTACACACCGCTACAAGGTGCTCCACAGTAGGTTTTTTTGATCCCTGGAAGCACCGACGGGTGCCGCAGGTTACCTTCTGTAGAGCACCTTCCCTCATTTACACGCCACTACCACAAGGGAATATGGGAGGACCTGGGGCAGCAGGGACATCACATAGGCGTCCCAGAGACGCTCGTACGGTGATTTTACAAAGAAAATAACATCATGATTGGCCAACCAGCGCAGGGAGGCTGGCTAATACATGACGCTATAGCAAATGTGTAGTGACTGGTCATCTCGTTAAATATGCCGCCCTTTACAGGGACAGCCAATGGGTACACAGTACTCCCCACCAATGACAGCTGATGGGGCGTGGTATACATGACGCTCAAGCACGCCCCAGGTAAATCAAATACCGTACCTGTGCCCCGATTACACGCCGCTACGATAGGGTTTATACCTGCTTGTTATTGAGCATGGCTGGGAAACAGGTATCCAAAGTGACCGGTGGCAACAACCTGAATTACACGAAGCTACGTCGCGGTGTTTTGAAGGTAAAAGGTACAATTGTCTCCGACACCCGGTGGTTTCTAACCTTCGGTAGCGGCATGTAAAGGTACCATAATGGTACCTTTACACGCAGCTACAGGTAACAGGTTTTCCACAGGTAACTTACAGGCTGCAGTGAAATCATGGAGACATGGTTCTATCTTGTTGCTGTGTACAAATGGAACTATGTCTCCATGATTTCACTGCAGCCAGTAAGTTACCTGTGGAAAACCTGTTACCTGTAGCTGCGTGTAAATGTACCATAAGGGTGCTTTCACACTGGTGTTTTTGCCAAAATGCGGCTGCACTTGCGGAACACTTGCGGCAAGCCCCATGCATTGTCTATGGGGCTTGCGGTAAGGCACGGCTAGTGTGTTTGCAGCAGATGCAGCAGTTGTGGCCACGAAAAAAAAAATGCTGCTGACCGCGTTTTATTTCGCAGCCGCAAATGCTGCAACTGCCACAACTGCACTTGCTGCACCTGCCGCATCTTACCGCAAGCCCCATACACAAGCGCACTTGCGGCAGATGCGTTTTTTTTGTCCGGATCTGCTGGATCCGGGCAAAAACGCCTATCTGGAAGGGGCCTAAATGCTTTATCACTGCTCTAGAGGAGATCTGCATGGTGGAATGGGCCAACATACCAGCAACAGTGTATGCCAACCTTGTAAGACTTACAGTAAAAAGTTTGGCCTCTGTCATTGCCAACAAAGGATATACACTAGAACAAAGGATTGAGATGAACTTTTGTTATTGACCAAATACTTATTTTACACTAAAATTTGAAAAACATTCTTTCCAGATGAGACAATGCGATTTTCAGGAATTGTTTTCTCATTTTGGCTCTCATAGTTGAGGTCACCTATGATGTCAATTACAGGCCAACCTCATCTTTATAAATGGGAGAACTTACACAATTGGTGGCTGACTACATACTTTTTTTTCCCACTGTACCGCTATTTCTGGATCCACCCTACATTATAAGGCTGGAGTCACACTGGGCGAGAAACGTGAGAGAGCCTTATGTGAAACTTGCACGCATCACCAGGTGCGGCCGCCAGCTCTCTGGGCAGGAGCATGTAGCCACATAGCAATACATGCAGCCGCATGCTCCACTTTTGAGAGCAGGTGGAGATGCGATGCGAGTTTCGCACAAGTCTCTTGCATGTCTCACGCTTGTGGAACCGTGGCCTAATTGAGGTGTTCACATGTGGCAGTTTCTCCACTGCTAAACAAAAGCAGAGATGTCCCAGGCAAGACAGTAAAGGGACAATATTGCAAAAACGTAATGCTTATGATGTCTCCACCAAGCATTCAGAGCATTTTATAACCTTCACTTAGTCTATGCTGCCATAATGCAGGAAAAGCTACATTTTCATTATTCTTACATTGTGCATGATGGCCAGTCTTCCTCTATTTTAGCTAGCTCCAGGGATTCTTCAATAACTTGGAGACATTTCCATTGCTTTATCTTCATCAATAAAGTAAAATAATAGTTTTTAAGACACTATGTAGAGTCCATGTCATCTTTTTAGGTAAAATCTTTGATACCTCTTACTCTTGGACAACCCAAAGTCATCAGAAGACCCATCCACTGGAGAAATAGGAAGGGATTTCAGAAATGCATTTCACCTCTATTGATCCCTGAAGTTCAGCAATATAGTTGTCAATTCATCATCATCCCACTCACTACTAATCTTTAAAAGGGAGATAAACAATTGTATGGTCCCTGCACTCCTATATTATAATGCAATGAGTAGACAAAGAGGCGGCACTCGCACGAGCATGTTGCAGTTGGGCTACTTTATTGTAGATCTATGGGGTTAAGGTGCAAGGAGGGGGGGTGACAGGACAACGGTCACCGTTTCGCACTTGGTATCGCTTCCACGGGTCCTCCTCATGTGAGTGCCACCTCTCTGTCTACTCATTGCATTCATGAACTCTTGTGCTTTCCAGTTGAGCACCACAAGAAGAGGATTATGCCACCCTGGTGAACCAATACTGTGAATCGCCAACAGGTCAGTACCCGGTTCCCCTTTTTTTTTCCTATATGATAATGGCGAGCTGCCTAACTACACTTGTATAAAGTTTAGAACCCATTTAAAACACTATTTACTATCTGCCCCCTATAATTCACCCCTCTCATATAGGACAATATGTCATGTCTGATTGTGCAGCTCCCGTTCCCTCTAAATAAGATTTACCAAGTCCGATAACAGATGCTTCCTCATTCAATCACATGAGCATGATGTCACAGAAAGTCTCATGTTATGACAGTTTCTGCTGAGAGGAGGTGTGGTCATGCACCCTGCTGTTTGTGCAAAACCAGATATCGGCTCAGTGTAGGACCTTTTATGACTTCATCCCAATGTGATTGAATAAGGAAGTGTCTGTTATCGAAGGCACTGAAGCTGATCGGAAGTCAGAAAGAGAGTTGCTCAATCAGGCACATATTGTTGCAGACGGGATTGGTGACTGATGGGTAAGGAGTAGTGATGAGCGAGTATGCTTGTGACTACTCGGTACTCGCACGAGTATCACTGTACTCGGGCTACTCGGCGAGTACCGAGTAATCTCGCGATACTCGTGCTGTGCTGGTGGTCCTCATCCCTGCATGTTGGCGCTCTTTAGAGAGCCAGCCCACATGCAGGGATTGGCTGGCAGTCATTGCAATGCCACAGCCATGTTAGTTGTGGCATTGCAGTGATTGGCCTGCCTGCACAGCGTGACCGAGCCTTTATAAGACCCGGCCACGATGTGCTCTGCACACAGCCATCCAGACAGTGAGTGTAGGGAGAGTGTCTGCTGCTGCTTAGGGACAGATTTGCGGCCCTCATAGGTAGATCCGGAGCAGGGCTGCAAACTGCTGCTGACCAGAACAGTCCTTCTCAGGACTAATCTAGGAGGATATAGGCAGGGTGATCCAGATCGGAGTCCAAGCTTTCCAGTGACCATAACAGTCCTCAGGAGACTGTTGGAGCTGACAAGCTGTATACAGGCAGGGTGTAATATCCATATCCAGCTTTCCTGTGACCAGAACAGTCAGGAGACTGTTGTTGCTGACTAGCTCTATACAGGCAGGGTGTAATATCCATATCCAGCTTTCCTGTGACCAGAACAGTCATCAGACTGTTGTACTTGACTAGCTCTATACAGGCAGGGTCTAATATCCAGCTTTCCTGTGACCAGAACAGTCACCAGACTGTAGTACTTGACTAGCTCTATACAGGCAGGCTCTAATATCCAGCTTTCCTGTGATCAGAACAGTCACCAGATTGTAGTACTTGACTAGCTCTATACAGGCAGGGTCTAATAACCAGCTTTCCTGTGACCAGAACAGTCACCAGACTGTTGTACTTGACTAGCTCTATACAGGCAGGGTCTAATATCCAGCTTTCCTGTGACCAGAACAGTCACCAGACTGTAGTACTTGACTAGCTCTATACAGGCAGGGTCTAATATCCAGCTTTCCTGTGACCAGAACAGTCAACAGACTGTAGTACTTGACTAGCTCTATACAGGCAGGCTCTAATATCCAGCTTTCCTGTGACCAGAACAGTCACCAGACTCTTGTACTTGACTAGCTCTATACAGGCAGGCTCTAATATCCAGCTTTCCTGTGACCAGAACAGTCACCAGACTGTTGTACTTAACTAGCTCTATACAGGCAGGGTCTAATATCCAGCTTTCCTGTGACCAGAACAGTCACCAGACTATTGTACTTGACTAGCTCTATACAGGCAGGGTCTAATATCCAGCTTTCCTGTGACCAGAATAGTCACCAGACTGTAGTACTTGACTAGCTCTATACAGGCAGGGTCTAATATCCAGCTTTCCTGTGACCAGAACAGTCACCAGACTGTAGTACTTGACTAGCTCTATACAGCCAGGCTCTAATATCCAGCTTTCCTGTGACCAGAACAGTCACCAGACTGTAGTACTTGACTAGCTCTATGCAGGCAGGGTCTAATATCCAGCTATCCTGTGACCAGAACAGTCACCAGACTGTTGTACTTGACTAGCTGTATACAGGCAGGGTCTAATATCCAGCTTTCCTGTGACCAGAACAGTCACCAGACTGTAGTACTTGACTAGCTCTATACAGGCAGGGTCTAATATCCAGCTTTCCTGTGACCATAACAGTCACCAGACTGTTGTACTTGACTAGCTCTATACAGGCAGGCTCTAATATCCAGCTTTCCTGTGACCAGAACAGTCACCAGACTGTTGTATTTGACTAGCTCTATACAGGCAGGGTCTAATATCCAGCTTTCCGGTGACCAGAACAGTCACCAGACTGTAGTACTTGACTAGCTCTATACAGGCAGGGTCTAATATCCAGCTTTCCTGTGAGCAGAACAGTCACCAGACTGTTGTACTTGACTAGCGCTATACAGGCAGGGTCTAATATCCAGCTTTCCTGTGACCAGAACAGTCACCAGACTGTTGTACTTGACTAGCTCTATACAGGCAGGCTCTAATATCCAGCTTTTCTGTGACCAGAACAGTCACCAGACTGTTGTAGCTGTATACAGGAAAAATGCGCAAGGGCATTGGCAAGAGACAAGGAAGTGGACGTGATGGTGGTGCAGGCGGAGGCCGAGGTCGTGTGCAAGCACTAATTTTGCAACAACAAAGTGGCACATCTACTCACGTCCTGTCCCAAATTCTTGGGGCCCGCAGCAGTACACCGCTCTTGAACCAAGACCAGTGTCAACAGGTTGTTACTTGGATAGCGGATAATGCTTCAAGTTAGATTGGCACCTCCACAAACACCCTGTCTTCCACACGGTCAAGTGTCAGTAGCCGTGATACTGCACCGCACATTTCCCAACCTGATCCTCCTTCCTACCACCAGGCCGAGTACACGTCCACGGACATTACTGATCCCACACTTGGACACTCGGAAGAGCTGTTCACGTATCCATTCGCAGAATCTGGCCTGTCGCCACGTCCTGTTGAAGTGGGTGATGAGATGGTATGTACAGATGCCCAAATATTTGAGCAGCCACGTTCTCACAAAGGAAACGTTGGCAACGTGTCTCAACAAGGGGTGGACGATGATGAGACACAATTGCCAGGAAGTCAGGAGGAGGATCAGGGTGCGGAAGAGGAAGACGACATGGTGGATGATCCAGTAGCTGACCCAACCTGGCAGGAGGATATGCAGAGCGAGGACAGCAGTGCATAGGGGGAGGGAAGCGTAGAATCCCAACAGGCAGTAAGAAGCAGGGTCGTGTCTGCAGGCAGAAGGCAGGCAACCGTTCCCCGGAACAACAACATGACACAAGGTGCCTGTGCAAATGTTAGGTCTTCCCGAGTCTAGCAGTTTTTTAAGTTGGCTCCAGATGACTCTAAAAAGGCCGTTTGCAACACCTGCCATGCCAGCATCAGCAGGGGTACGAAAACTAGTAGCTTGACCACCACCAGCATGATCAGGCACATGTCAGCCAAGCACCCGACTTTGTGGGAAGTACAACAGAGTCGAGGAGCGGTGCTTGCTGATGTCACTGCTACGTCTTCGTGTGTTGTGCGTGCGAGCCAATCCCCTGTCCATGCTGGTCGCGAACAAGCCTCCGGTCCTGCACCTGACGTTGCCCACGCACAAATAACACCACCATCAAGCACGTCCTTGTCCCAGCGCAGCATTCAATTATCCATTCAGCAAACCTTTGAACGCAGGCGCAAATACGCTGCCAACGCCCCACATGCCACAGTCCTAAATTATCACATTTCGCCACTGCTTGCGCTAGAAATGTTACCTTTCCGGCTGGTGGAGATGGAAGCATTCCGCGACCTGATGGTGGCTGCTGTCCCACGTTACTCGGTCCCCAGCCGCCACTATTTCTCCAGATGTGCCGTCCCCGAATTGCATGACCACGTGTCACAAAGCATCACACGTGCCCTGAACAACGCTGTTTCAGCCAAAGTCCACCTAACCACAGAAACGTGGACAAGTGCTTGTGGGCAAGGCCGCTACATCTCCTTGACGGCACACTGGGTTAATATTGTGGAAGCTGGGACCCAGTCTGAGCGAGGGACGGAACACGTCCTTCCCACACCAAGGATTGCAGGCCCTACCTCAGTCAGGGTTTCACCCACACTCTACAGCTCCGGAATGTCATGCTCCTCAGCCTCCTCCTCCTCCTCCTGCGCATCCTCATCCACTTCACCCTCCACACCAGTCCCAAGCTGGAAGCACTGCAGCACTGCCTCTGCAAAGCGGCAACAGGCTGTGCTGAAGCTAATATGCATAGGTGACAAACCCCACAATGCAGAAGAGGTGTGGACAGCTCTGAAACAGCAGTCAGATCACTGGCTCACACCTCTGAACCTAAAGCCAGGAAAGGTCGTGTGTGACAATGGCCGGAACCTGGTGGCAGCTTTGAGGCGAGGCCAGCTGACGCATGTTCCATGCATGGCCCATGTGCTCAACCTGGTGGTTCAGCGGTTTCTAAAGTCATACCCAGAGCTGTCTGATCTGCTGGTAAAAGTTCGCCGCCTGTCTGCACATTTTCGCAAGTCACCTGCTGCTTCAGCCAGCCTTGCCGGCTTTCAGCGCCGTTTGCGTCTTCCGGCCCACAGACTGATATGTGATGTCCCCTCGCGTTGGAATTCAACTCTGCACATGTTGGTCAGGATATGTGAGCAGAAGAGGGCAGTTGTTGACTACCTGCATCACCTAAGCCGTCGGGAAATGGGTCAAACTCCACACATAACACCTGAGGAGTGGAGATGGATGTCCGATCTATGTACCGTCCTCCAAAACTTTGAGGACTCCACCAAGATGGTGAGCAGCGATGACACCATTATTAGCGTCACCATACCGCTACTCTGAATTCTAAAACGGTCTCTGCTGAAAAACAAAGAGGATGCTTTGCAGGCGGAGCGCGATGACTTGGAGCAAGAAACAGTAGTGGGTGTGGGTGAAAACACAGAGTCCAGCCTCATCTCATCACAACGTGCAGTGGAGGACAATGACGAGGAGGAGGAGGATGAAGACATGGAGTAACTCTCTGGCCAAATTGAGGATATGACATGCACACCAGTCATACCCTCGCTTCAGCGTGGCTGGCCAGAGGACAGGGGAGATGAGGAGGAGGAGGGGGAGGAGGACAGCATGTTCAGTCATTGTGTTGGTCTGGATTCTGAAGTGATGGCTGTTAAGAGTCTGGCGCACATGGCTGACTTTATGGTAAGCTGCCTGGCTCGTGACCCTCGCGTTCAGAACATCTTGGCCGACAATCAGTACTGGTTGGCAACACTCTTAGACCCACGCTACAAGGAGAACTTTATGTCTTTAATTTTTGAGGCGGAGAGGTCAGCCAAAATGCAGCAGTTCCAGAAGGCCATAGTCACGGAAGTAGGCAAAGCATTCCCCTCACAAAATGCTAGCGGCATAGGTCAGGAATCGGTGGACAACCAAGGCGTACAGCCGAGAGGGGCACAAGTCCAATCCGCCAGAGGTAAGGGAACAGTCTTTACGATGTGGGACAGTTTTCTCAGCCCCTCACGTACCACAGCCCCTGAGGTGCGGGGTAGTGCCATAAGAAATGCTAAGTTTGGCCAGATGCTGAAGGAGTACCTTGCAGACCGAACAACTGTACTGCGACATTCCTCTGTGCCTTACAATTATTGGGTCTCCAAGCTGGACACATGGCATGAATTGGCTCTCAACGCCTTGGAAGTCCTGGCCTCCCCTGCCGCTAGCGTTTTGTCAGAGCGTGTTTTCAGTGCCGCAGGTGGAATCATTACTGATAAACGCACCCGCCTGTCAACTGAAAATGCTGACAGGATGACTCTGATCAAGATGAACAAGGGTTGGATTGGGCCAGACTTCACCACACCACCAACAAATGACAGCGGAATTTAAATTTTGTTATTGGAATTTGCCATGTACCTCCACTCACCCATGGGTACACACTTCTGGACTTTGGCTAATCGCTGGACTGCTCCTCCTTCTCCTCATGTGCCACCATGATGACCGTTACAATAGTTAGGCTGTTGTTTCAGGTATACCTCCAGTGGTAAATTTTTTTGCCCATTCTTTTAGAATGGGCATTACAACGACAGGAGACCCGCTCCTTTTCAATGGGAAAAATGTTTTGAGGCCCTCATGCACGTCTCTATCCAGGGACAATGTGGAGCCTCCCATTTTTTGGCTGCCCTGCCAAAGGGCTATACTACAATAAACCCACTTGAGGGTTACAGGCCCTACTACATGTCTGTATGCATGGGTCATTGTTGAACCTCCCAATTTTTGGCTGCCCTGCCAAAGGGCTATACTACAATACACCCACTTCAGGTTTACAGGCCCTCCTGCACATCTCTATCCAGGGAAAATGTGGAGCCTCCCAATTTTTGGCTGCCCTGCCAAAGGGCTATACTACAATACACCCACTTCAGGTTTACAGGCCCTCATGCATGTCTGTATGCATGGGTCATTGTTGAACCTCCCAATTTTTGGCTGCCCTGCCAAAGGGCTATACTACAATACACCCACTATAGGTTTACAGACCCCCATGCATGTCTGTATGCATGGGTCATTGTTGAACCTCCCAATTTTTGGCTGCCCTGCCAAAGGGCTATACTACAATACACCCACTTCAGGTTTACAGGCCCTCCTGCACGTCTCTATCCTGGGACAATGTGGAGCCTCCCGATTTTTGGCTGCCCTGCCTAAGGGCTATACTACAATACACCCACTTCCTTACAATGGGCACTTCAGGTTTACAGGCCCTCATGCACGTCTCTATCCAGGGGCATTGGTGAACCTCCCAATTTTGGACTGCCCTGGCAAAGGAAAATACTACAATACACCCACTTCCTCAAAATGGGCACATTATGTCAAGGCAAGGCTTCATGTACGTCTCTTCTCAGGGACATCGGAGTGCCGCACAATGTTTTCACGTAAAATCTTTCATGTAATCACAAAAAGTGACATACACCAGCTGTATCTCACTATTGGGTATGTGCCCTTAACATTTCCACCTGAATATTCATTTTGGTGTCATTTTGGAAGATTTTCTGGTGACTCCGTAAAATTGGCGTGAAACTCGGACAACATTGTTCACAGCTGTGACTTTTGAGTGAGACATGCTTACAGGGGTCTTCCCCATGGTGTTGCCATGTCATTTGAGCACTCTTCTGAGACGTTTGTGACATTTTTAAGGTTTCTACATGCTGCCGGGGGTCATTTCATAAAAATACTCGGGTCTCCCGTAGGATAACATTGGGCTCGGTGCTCGGGCCGAGTACACGAGTATCTCGGGATGCTCGGCCCGAGCTTCGAGCACCCGAGCATTTTAGTACTCGCTCATCACTAGTAAGGAGCAGTTAGTGAATAAGTGATTTATATTAGTTCCAAACATTTTACAAGTGCAACAGGCAGCTTAGCATTATAGGATAGGAGTGCAGGGACTATACAAAAAATGCTTAGCTCCCAGGTGGTCACCTTTAACATTTAAGCAAGCTCACACCACATTCATCACATGAAGGACTCCACAGCCGATGCACGGAGCCGCCCTTATTTTGGTTGGGAACCTGCAGGAAGAGGACAATAATCTCCAACTTCCAATAAACGGCACAGATAAGTAGTCAAAAATGTAGATTTATTTTAAACAAACAGTAAAATTGAAAGCAGAATGTTAAACCAGCGGCAACAGATAGTGGAAGACGATCATACACGTTTCGGCAATGATGTGACTTATTCATGGAGACATGTCCATAAATAAGGCACTTCCCTGCCAAAATATGTAGGATGGTCTCCCACTATTTTTTGCCACTGGTTTAACATTCTGCTTACAATTCTACTGTTTCTTCAAAACAAATCTACAATTTTAACTACTTATCTGTTCCACTTCTTGGATGCTGGAGATCATCTTCCTAATGGGGCCGTCACACGCGTCAATGTCGTCAGCGATCTGATCGCTGACGACATTGACGGGTGATCGCTGGTGAGCTGTCACACAGGCAGACTCACCAGCGATCATTGGACCAGCGACATCGTGGAAATGATTTCTATATCGTTTCCACGATGTCTGCAGGCTGGTATCCAGGGTAAACTGTGGGTAACTAGGCAGCGCGCACTGCCTAGATACCCGATGTATACCTTAGTTACCAGCCTTCTCCGCTCACCGGCTGGTATCCAAGGTACACAGCGGGTAACTAGGAACCCTAGTTACCCGCTGTTTACCTTAGATACGCAGCGATGCTGCGTGTCCACCGGGCGACCGTCGTCAGATTTTAGAACAGGTTCTAAAACTGACGACCATCAACCAGCGATTTATCGTTGGTTGATGCGCCCTGTCACACGCGTCAATATCTCTGCAACGTCACGTGCAGCAGTGATCGTGCACGCGATATTGACGCGTGTGACGGCCCCATTAATCTTTAGCATTTAATTCTTTCATGTCATTGTATTTTTGCAACTTTTGGACACTTTCGAGATTCATCAAAGCAGATGTTAGACCATCATTGACCCTTTTCGTTAGCTACATATAGGGGGACAGTTTTGTTTAATATTAATATCAACTTATTAAAAAGAAAACTTAAAAGATACAATTGAAATAATCTAATTCATTCTACATATTTTCATTTTCTCAATATAGCTTCTGGATATAAATAGTTGAGCACAGCCATTTTGATTTCTTGATTCCTTAAACCGTATATGATTGGGTTGAATAATGGCGTAAATACAGTGTACATAAGAGACAACACTTTGTTAACAGTCGTTGAGTACCGTCCTCGGGGTATAACATATATCACAAAGAGCGCCCCATAATAGGTACATACGACAGCCAGGTGAGAACTACAGGTAGAAAATGTCTTCTTTCTCCCAGTGACTGAGGTGATCTTCATGATGGTAACAAAGATATAACCATAGGTGACCACAATAAACACAAAGGGAATCGTAGTAACGATACCAGAAAGGGACAAGACCTCATATCTCACTATAGAAACATCCGAACAGGAGAGCTCTAGGAGAGGTCCAAAGTCACAAAAGAAGTGGTCAATGACTTGTGGACCACAAAACCACAAAGTCTGTATGAGAAATATTGGAATGAGGGTTAGTCCAAAACCAAGAAACCAGCATCCAACAGCCAAATATATACATTGTCTGTCATTCATAATGGTTGAGTAGTGCAGCGGTCTACAAATAGCAAGATATCGGTCGTAGGACATTGCCGTCAGCAGAAGACACTCGGTAGTTGCAAAAGCTCCAAAAAAGAAAAACTGAGCCACACAACCTGTGAGGACCAAAGTACCACCATTTGTCAAAGTGATGGTCACCATGACTGGGACAACATTCGAAGTGACCAACAAATCAGAGAAGGAAAGGTGACCGAGAAAGAAGAACATTGGAGATCGGAGCCGATAACTTGTTGACACCAACAAGATAATAATAAGGTTACCTATTACGGTGACCAAGTAGATGAGCAGACACATGGTGATAAAGAGGAACTTAAAGTTCTGCAGGTTTCCAAACCCGCTGAGAATGATTTCTGATATGAAAGTCTTATTCATTGTTCATCTGGGTGAATCAAAGTAAGGTGGAATAATGGATGGGATCTTATAAAACCATTGTGTTGTCAGGTAAAGAGAGACATTTCCTTTCATGGAACTTTTTTTAAAATCTTTAGAACCTGGAATATCTGTCATCTAAAGAAAGGATCATATGTAACTAAATTCACTTTGATTAGCAGAAGGAATGTGTGTATGTTCAAACTATGAGTTAACCTCTAAGGAGTTATAGTGTCACCAAACTAGTTACACTGCTGGGTATCGAAGGAAAAGACAAGTCAACAAACAACTATTAGGTAATAAATGGATTTTACATTGTGACAAGTGTATTGAGAATGGGCCTATTCCTGGCTTGTGCAGTGATCATTGATTCGCTATGTTGGTCCTTACTTAGGACCATCCCATACGCTCAATACAGTGGCGGAGCGATACCCCAGGGAACCCTGGTGCAGCCATGCAGTCATGTTGAGGAGCGGGGGGGGGGGTGCTGCTGTCCTTTGGGGTGTGATGTGGTGTGGTGTGATGCGCGGCGGTTCCTACCTGGTGAGCCGCGCCGGGTGCACTCCAGGGAGCCGGAGGGGCAGAGGAGAGGAGGGGCGGGATCAGGCATTCCCTTGCCTGACCCTCCTCTCCTCTGACAACTGACAACGGCTTATGGGGGACAGGTGGGGGCTCCCCTGCAGACTTAAAGGGGCCCCCTAGCCGGGCGGGGCCCTGGTGCAGCTGCACCAGCTGCACCACGGTAGTTCCGCCCCTGGCTTAATATAGTGTATGCAGAAAACCAGCTCACAGCTTGGCCCTTCTCCTTCCAAATGGAGCTTCGACCTCAACCTCTCCTAGGCCAATAAAGACATGAATAAAATGTGGAATGGAGTCTGTCTCATATAAATGGATTTCTCCTTTATATGAAGTAAAGATAACATGCATTACAGAAGTCCAAAGAATCACATGATTAGCAAAAACAAGGCGTTTCAAGTGACGCAGCACTAATGGTTCATGATTTAGGCTGCCTTCAGACTTGCAGATGCATCTGCAGCGTTTTGCAGATGCATCTGCAAGCATCTGCATGCAGACCGCGGCCCCTATGTTTATAATGGAGCGCACGGCGGTCTGCAGATGCTTGCAGACCGCCGTGCGCTCTCCTTGCCCGCCATTAGTGATCCGTGCGCAGGCGGACGCCTGCGTACAGATCACACACTCTCGCCCGCACCACGGACGCAACATCTCGCGTCTGTCATTCCCCGTCCAGAGACAGAGAAGCCGTTCAGGGTCACTGCTCCAGCCTGTTCCGAGTCTCGTCTGTCAAACTCGGATGTAACTCGGAGAGTGCGTCCGAGCCCTTAGGGTTTGATTCCCGCCTAGGACATCTGCAAGGAGTTTGTATGTTCTCCCCGTGTTTGTGTGGGTTTCCTCCGGGCACTCCGGTTTCCTCCCACATTGCAAAGACATACTGACAGGATATTTAGATTGTGAGCTCCAAGAGAGACAGCATTACTCATGTATGTAAAGTGCTATGGAATTAATAGCGCTATATAAATGAATAAATATTATATTATTATTATTATAATGTGAACAGCGCTGACACAACTTGCCTGCGTTTTGCAGGCTCGGCTACCCTCAGCACTTTCTGTGTCCAGATCCGTCAAAATCCTGGATTTGGACACAGAAATGGCATCCAGAGTTTACAACCTGGACTTGTCCGTTCCTGTCCATGGGGTCCTGCAAAAAACAGGATCCCACAGACAGAAACAAAGCCGTAGTGTGAAGCCAGCCTTATCTTTACTTGAAATAAAGAAGAAATCCATTTGTATGAAACAGACTCATTTTACATTATATTCAACCCATATGCTTGAGTGACATATTTTCTGTATCTCTTCTTCCACAGCTTCTACACAAATAAACCATTTGGTGATGAAGGTACAGTACATGGAAAGTAATGTAGAGTATCAGATTACTAAATGGTTATCGGCTTGTCCTTCATGCAGCTTCAATGACATAAGTTTCAAAGTAAATTTTCTTAGCTGATCAATACCCACTTTTGTAAAGGAAACATAGATGATCAAAAAGACTTGCAGGATCCTGGTGTTACACAAGCATTGGGTCCCCATTCAAGTCAGACCAGATTTCCTCTGTAGCTGTTCAAGTTTCATCCTTCTTATGCAATGTCATTGTGTCACAAGAACTTTGCAAACACCAGGGGCTAGCGGGATGGCCTTTGACCCATATCTCCTCCTTTATCTACGGTATGCCTCTAGGAGTAGCCTTTTAGAGGGATTTTTATTTTTAAAAAGAACTACCATCTCACATTATTACAGAATAACGTACCATTGAACTAGATGAAGTTACTGTTCTTTTAGTTGTAGTAATTAAGGATGAGTGAACACTACAATACTCTAGTACTAGGTAGTCAAAACGAGCAGGTCGGGCGATCAAACGGGCTCAACTGGAGTATGGAGCAGTATGGAAGTCAATGGGAAACTCTTCCAGAAAGAGCTCAAATTTCTAATTGACTTTCATTATACTTGGTCATCGAGTCAAGCCCAACCATATGTTCGACCTGGTAGTTTCGAGTACTGAGAAAAAGAGCATGGTAGTGCTCACTCATGACTAGAAAGTTTGCAATGAGCATGGGCCCTTAGAAACTAGGTACTTTGAGTAAAATGTCTAAACAACAGATCGCAAAGAAACCTATAGAGTCCTCGTTGATAATGTCATGGTCACGCTTGACTTTGGTCACATAATAGTTAGGCATCTGAGTTACCGTACATTATTCTTCCAACCAGAGTTGCCAAAACAGGAGATAAAAATAATAGAGGAAATATGAGGAACCCAACTGCGCTGCTGTACAATCGACCATATCGGTGAATGCAAGTGGTTTTATTTAATGCATTTCGAAGTGTATTCATCACCCTTTAACCAGGACAACCACCAAAAACATTTGAAGAATGAAAATACTGCAATGTATCCAATTGCAGGAAAACAGGTTTTTCAGCAGACTATTGTTAAATCATCATCAAACCATCAGGACTACTAAAACCTTGTTACTCTACAAAGGGACTGAATAAACTCACTAAAAGTAAGTAGAAATGTATGATCATTTGGAGGTTGGTCTAAGGGTGTGCGCCCACATAGTGGTTTAACGTCGGTTTAGCAGCGAAAACCGCCGGCGGTTTAGCATAGGTTTTATTTAAATTTATGTGAATCCTAAGCAGCGTTAGGACTTACAAGTAACCCTATGTAATTTAGAAACCGCTGTGCACACATAGTGGGTTTATGTGAGCGGATCTGCCAGCGGTTAAGCGGTTTTCTAGCGGTTTAGGAGCATACAACATGTCAATTCTTCTCAGCGGTTTTTGATCGTTTTCATGAACAAAATCCTCCATAGAAAACCGCTGGAAAAACCGCTGGGAAAACTGACTGAAAAACGCTGTGCACACGCTGAAAAAAACGCTGGGAAACCGCTGGAGACTTCAGAGCTCAGAACTCTAGGCTCCTGCAAATTTCCACCGGTTTACTGACGGTTTGAACGTCACTAAACCACTATGTGGGCACATACCCTAAAAGAACAGAAGGATGATATCATTGATATTATGGATGTAATATTCAGACCATGTTCACCTTACCTATACTAATTATTAACAATAATCTCATGTTGGTCTCCTATAGAATTGTGTCTGTGATTATTATCTTGTAAATCCAACTCGGATACATCCAAGATGCTTCACGTCAAAATTGAATCACGTATAGACGACCCAGATCCTTCCAGCTGTCGTCTTCTATTGTCAGAAAATATATAATGCTGAGAGTGTAATAAATGTTCGTTAAGGAATTCCCATTGGCCTCGTTACACTAATCAGTCATGAGAAACGCACAAACTGTCGATAAGAAAAGAAACCATTTGTTGTTAAATAATGCAAAAAATGGTAGAATTCTACATATGGACGAAATCTTTTATTTACATTTTTTTGAAAGCTACATAGTTTCCTAAAAATTCTGTAGAGTTAAGTTATAAAAAATAGTTTGTTATCCAGGAACTGCAATAAGAGTTGACACTTTTAAGGCCCCGTCACACCAGTCCACATCGCCC